>VUQR01011849.1:0-19762 GCA_015108515.1 Hemichromis elongatus
CTGCTTTTTCAGTAGGGATACGTGATCTTTCTGGACCTATCTGGATCTATCCTGGCCTGTGTCATTTTACTTTTCCCTGCCTCTGTGAAAGGAGAAGTCACCCGTAGACTGCCAGCATCTGAGCCAGATACACGGTCTGTCTCTCTCGTGATGGTCCTCTAAATGCAACGCACAGTAATAGCAGGTTTTGTAATAAGGCAAATCGCGCTAACATAATATGCAATGCTAGTTGATTACTTACCTGCAGTAATTACGGGAGAGGACGTGCAAACGCTACCGCTGCTGCTGGGTTGAGCTTCGTTAGTCCGGAGCGGATCAAAAACACGACATTCATTTAAAGCAATCGCGTGTTTTTTGAGCAAATGCTTTTGCATATTCGTAGTGTTTCCTCCCTTTGATGAAATCTCTACTTTGCAAGTATTGCACGTTGCTCTGTTGTCATCCTTTCTCATAAAGTGTAACCAAACTTTTGAGAGTTTGTGCCGCTTAGGCGCCATGTTTCCTACTGGGTAAAAGACGCTATGCAACGTGGTGACGTCATTCGAGGCGACTGGAATCGATAAGGAAATCGTTTGTAAAAATGGCAAACAATTCCAAGGAATTGAAACAGTGGGAACCGGTTCTCAATAAGAACCGGTTTTCGATACCCATCCCTAGTGAACTGTGGGCTTTTTTATGCAGGGCAAACTTGCACTTATCCCACATGGGCCCACGGTCAGTGTGCCCACACAGGGCCCAAAGCAGTTTTGCTATGCTTGGACTGCTCTGGGCCTCATATGGGTGTTTTACACACAGAAAACCCATATAAGTACCCAAAAGGGCAAAACTATAAATGTAAATTTGCCTTGGCCACACAGCCTCATGCCACAGTGGGCATTCTGCTTCATCAGTTGGGAAATATCGTGCATTGTCATGCATGCGTTTTTGTTCCTAAATAAACTGTTGGAGAAGGTTTTAAAGGTGTTCATGTTTCTATCTGTTCTCTGTCCAGTATTTGGAAGTCTCGTCTGAACTGGTTAACAAACAAGCTAGCAGGAATACAAAAAGGGACTGATGCATTGCATAATATTAGCAGAGGCTTAGATTCCTGCATTATCAATTTCACACACAAAGAACTTCAGACTTGCATTGATTATATTTTTCTTATGAACTGCAATAGATTGCCATGACGAAGAAAACACGTTTTCTGTTTTGGAAGGAAATTTAGCTTATTTTCTGATTTTAATCTTGTATTTTATTTAAAAGCTCCACAAACTTCACCATAGTATGAGCATATCCTTGTATTTTGGGAGATAACTGCTGTAAACTAAAGAGAGAGACAGTGAAAGAGATTTAGGAAGAAAGGGAAACTATGCAACAGTCACGTTGCCAAGATGTTAAGATGTTTATGTAATCTCTCCCCTGAATTTTTGGAATCCTTGTGTTCCTTCCCCACTCGTTTAACCCCTGTCAACCCTTCTGTGTCCACTGACCTGCGTAGGGGTGAGAGCGAGCACTGGGAACTTGGGAACAGTGTGCAGTATGTGCATAGATTGTGCCTGTACAACCCAGGATCATTTCCTGTCCTCAGCTTCAAGCCTAATACCAAACAGACGTCGTCCTTAATATCCTTTCTATTTACCACTCCATGGGTGTGCCGGAAGTGAGGTCATGGTCTTCTTGGCATGTTTTTAAAAGCTTATTATAAAATAAGATCTGTACAACAATAAAAAAAAAACAAAAATCAAAAACAGCATACCTTTTTGGAGGTGTACCTTTTATAAAAAATAATCTGTATACCAGATTGTCACCGATTAAAGACTTTCTATAGTTTAAAGTAGTTGCAGTAAAAAGACAAATGCGCTGAAAACAGTAAAAATCCATAAAGAAATGGCTCTTGACAGTCATAATGGAAATATTTGCAAAGATGCGCAAAAGATTTTGGCTGTTCCACTTTTTGGTGTCACTAAGCCTCCTTGAGAGCATTGCTGAAGATATCTGCATGATCTGCACAGTTAAAACAGTAAGATTTAATACATCCGAAGGACTGACCCATCTGTTTGTAATTATGGAGAAATACTGAGTCATCCATATGTGCTCATACATCTCTGTTCGTGTGTTCTAGTGTGTTTCTATGTGCCCAGGTATGTGCATGTGATTTATTATTTATGAACAGGGAGTGGAAAATCACAGCAGGAAAGAGATCAGGCTCATGACAAAACAAACCCTGTGCACAGGAGCTGCCTTCTCAGGATCCCATCTGTCCCATAAAGAAAGAACTGCAAGCAGATGCCTCCGGTGTGATCGTTTTTATGGGGGGGCACAGAGGCCAAAGAGACAAGCATGTGCTTTCATGCACTGGAAAAGGTGCAGAAAGCACCTGAAAGAAAAGACCTTGATGAGATTAATCCAGGTAATCCACAAATGTTTTAATGAGCCGTTTGTTAAAGGCAAGGGGTTTGCACCTTGAAAAACTCGAGGATACGTTAAAAAACGCTTCTCCTCTTTTCTATTTTGCCTTCACTCAAACTGACGGTTGTTTCGGTGTTACGTCTTTGCAATATGTCTTTGCAGTTTAATGTCTTTGTATGTTTTTGATTAAAGAAAGAATGATGCTAATTCTCTCAGGGCGCCCTCCCTGGATATTAATTTCAGTTTGCTGTTGAGTCATAGGGGTGGTGTTTTCTCCCCCTATCTCTCTCTTTCTCTCTCTCTTTCTCTAACAGAAAAACAAAGGTTTATTATTCTTTCATGACTACAATCACATTATTGCATTACTTGAGGGGGGAAAAAAACATACAGCCATTACCTAAACAGATTGTTTTGCATTTACATTTTAAGAAAATTGCGGATGTCAGAAGTGCAAACAACCTAAGCATGTGTTCTCTTTATTCCGCTCGCTCTACTGTGGTTTCAGCCACCCGAATCCAAGCCTTTCATCAGAGCTTTCCATCTACTGTTCATTCACGCTGCCTCGCTGCGCTGTGGATCACCAACAAAGGCTGTGCATGGCAACCTTTGGAAAATGAGTGGGTGTGGCGGCTCTCTCACGAAATGTACTGCAAATATTAATCTAGGTTAAATACTGTAGTTGGCTTTTGTTACTATGAAACCTGCCTCCAACACACAGCCTCACCTGATCCTGGCAGTTAGCTTTGTGAGCAAGTGCTATCTTGTTTAACTCTCCTCACCACCACTGTTGCGTTTCATTCTTCCCTACCTGCAGACAGACCTTTGCCAATCATTAGTCACTCCCCCTTCCCCCATCGCCATTTCCAAAAATGCTGCGAATTTATATTCATATTGAGCACCACACGGGAAGGTTTGGGTTTGTCTGACATGATCCAGGAAAAGTCTGTCTGAAAAGTCATACGTGCCCTGTAATTAGACTGCTCTCATTTATCTTTAAGTCATTTTCACCTCCTCCCCTTCTTCTGTTGCCTTTCTTCTTCCGTTTCTTCCTGTTCTTATCCCCACTCTCCAACCCTTAACATATCCACCCGCCTCAGACTAACCCAGTGCTGGCGTGTAAATCAGCCCCAGGGACAGGTGGACATCTGCCAGTTATGAGGAGATTCAGACAGGAATGTGATCACTGATGCAGCACAGAGAAACGTTTAAATTCTGGCATAAAGGGACTCAGCTTTTCAACTAAAGGTCCTACAGGTTCTTCTTCAGCACCTCCTTCATCGATGCAGATGACTGGGTGGATTTTTGGAGAGATGCCTTCCACTTTCTTTTTGTTTCACTTGCATCCAAAGAGAAAGGGGAAAGCAGCAACTTGAGAAAGTGGTAGTGGGAGGATGTTTGATTTGGAACGATGATCCTGAAAGACCAGTGGGTGCAAAATTAAATGCAGTTTTAAGTGAAATGAGCGCACGCTTAGATTTTGGAGCCTCCAAACTGCTCGGCTTAGCCGGTGGGTTAATGAGCGAAATATGTGGGATCTAGACCAGGATGTGAAGGGTGTAGCACAATAACAGCTCAGCTCTGACACTGACCCTCTGGAAGGATAAAACGAACACCCGATTTAACTCTTGTCAGCTTTTCTTCCTTATTTTTCCATGAAGACTATCAGCATATACTAATGAAAAATGTCACTTTGCTCCTGCAATCATATGGCTTCAATAAACTTGGTCAACGCAGAGCTTGGTTAGAAATGTTGGTAGTTAAACTGTTTGGAAAATATGACAAGCACAAGTTCGGTGCGTGTTGATAATACGAGTATATTCTTCATGATTTGCAGCAAGCAAACTTGAGAAAAACATTATTATTACCAGTGTTAACTCAGTGGTGCGGTCAATTACTGATGCAATCCCTTGCGAAGATCCTTTTTTCATGTATCTCACAGCTGTTCTCAATTAGTATGTCAACTCCCTCAGCTTAGCAGTTGACATATTATTGTGATTACATGTTTACTATGTTTTGTGTGAGGCTGCTCTCACCAGTGCAGTCTTCTCATTAAAGTCGCACTCCCTCGTAACACGGCTCCTGTAAGTTACAAATGTTCACCAGAAAAGCACATTTTGAAATATGAGTGAACAATAAACCTCAAATGTTTTGTCATCACGTTGTAAGTTCATTGGCAGCAAACTTACTTTACTCAAGCTGCATATTTCAACCATACAAGCCTGGGATAAAATTAATGTAAAGTTATTTATAACTTTAACATTCTGAAAGATGCACTTAGCTATTCTCTTGAGATTGAGAAACATACAATGACAACTTGAACTCACTGCATCAAACAATTTCAGCATCTACTCTGTCCATAGCAATGCAACTTGACATTTTCAAATGTCAGTTATTAAACAGACTACTCAAACGTGACTGACCCAGGTAGCTGCTTTTCCCTGCCTTACAGTCTTTAAACTACACAAAACAAACCGGCGGCTGGCGCAAAGTTTTATATCAACACACTTGAGAGGAGAACTGATCTCTTCCTCTAACAAGAAAATGTTCTCTTTAAAAGAAAATAGTTTGGAGGGAATGAAGACTGGGATTTGTAATGCAGCATTTTCCCAAAGCTTTTCACAACACCTATTAAACATTTAGATGCGTGTAACATCGATGTAACATCTTTGCCTATATTGTTTCGTTTCCATGCGCTCTGCATGGAAAACTTGGGCTAATATTCCTGGAGTTGCGTTTTGTCTCCTTTCCTAACAACAGAGGGAACCCCCTCTCTCCAGTTCTCCTGCACACCCTCACCACATTACACCACACCACACCACACTACACACACACCACAGCTTTCCTCCCTCCCCTCTTCTTGGAGCTTGCCCTTTTTAGGCTGTTCCTCTTTCTTTTTTCTTTTTTTTTTTTTCATCTGAAAGAGGGATAGTGTGACAGCTTTTCCTGCTTGTAGATTGGAACCGGGAGAGAGCGGACTCTGTTACTCGCTCCGTCTCCAACTTTCAGAGGAAGTTACCACCTCTTCCCCAGACCCTGCACACATACTCAGGCAAACACACGCTCTCTTCAGGACTTGACCACAGCAGCAACAGGGCAACAGTCAAGGCTGCTTGTAATGCCGTGTGCTTTTCTTTTTCTTTTTTTAATTCAAAATTTGGAGGGAAAGAAGATTAACATTTGCAATTTGCTTTCTGTGTGGACTGATCAGCTTCTCTCAAGAGTGACGGTGAGTTTAACATTCATTTCATAGAAACTCCTGTAAACCACGAACACTATATTTTTAAATTAACTCTTTCCTGTATTAGAGGGAGTCTGAGATTTAAACTCCCTTCCGCTTATTAACACTTTAGTTTAGAGAGATGCTTGGTTTTGGGAAAACCTTCCTTGTACTATAAATTCTGATATCTGCTTTTCATCACGGTGACTCTGGTAAGTTTTTACAAGGAATAGCAGCTTATCTGCAGTTTTTTCTCTTTTGATTAACTGTGTTCAAAGGTTTAGAGAAGCTTGAGTGAGGCGACTGAGTTTTATTAACAGCAGTGTGAATACATTCTTCAAACCTTTCAAACACCATGCTGACACTGTTTTTGTTTTTACATAAAAAACACATGTTCTTATAGTACAATCTGCTGTATCGAACTAAGCTGGATCCTCATCTGCAGTGTCAGTGCATCAGAGTTGAGTTAAAGTGTTTTTAGCTTGTAACAGATCTAAGAAGAGCTGATGCAGCACTAGTTGAGACAGGACAGAAGAGAGCTGGATTTCCTGTGCCTCTGCACATCATTTTCTAAACTTACAGTCACTAGATAGTTGTCTAATAAAAGGTTCAATATAAGCAAACATCCTGTTGCTTTTCTGTCTTGTTTTTAAGGCCACAAAGAGCAGATTCTTACAGTATAATAAGACAGATGAGAGATGTCAAAGAATTTTAAAAGCAGAGCACACATGGCGCGTGTGGCTCTATTTATGTCTGTTTTTCTTTTCTCTTTTCCTTTTTTTTTTGCATAAGCACTAAGAAAAGATCAGGCTCAAACAGCAGCTGACCATATGCCTCATTTCCATTAGTTCTATCTGTCTGCTGGGTGACTGTGGTTAGCACCTCTTATCAGAGAGAAGAGCGTTGATGGGTGGAGGCTGAATGGGGCTGAGCTGCTCTCCAGTGTCTTTTTATTCACACTATCTGAGTGGACTGCTTACACTGTAGCCTCCTACATTCAATCAGATAATCTCCCATAGGAAGAGCATGTAACAGGGTTAAATGACCCCTTGGAGCCTGATTATCAAGAGTTGACTTCTGCATGACCTCTCCAAGTTATTCATGCTAGCAGACTTTTTCCAAAACCCAGTTGACTCACTTGTCAGTTGGCCTGTCTTATCTGTCCTGAGGACGGTTGGTAACTCACACACTCCATTTACTCAGAGGTGAAAGGTTAGATTCTGATTTGATTTGCTTCCCTAACGTCCCATGGCACCAATCTGTTTGCAGAAAGTTTCAATCCACTTAAAGCCAGGATAAGTCAAAAGAACTCAGTGCAAGAGAAGGGCTAATATGGGCACTTAGTTATGTTATCGTTATTCTTTGCAATTAATGTTTACACTGGAACAAATAGCCTGTAATGATGTAATACTGTAGAAGCCCTGGAGAGGTATAGTGTGAGATACTTTGTACATACTGATTTAGCAGGACTCAGAATTAGGCTTTTTGTACAACAGTGCTGTCTTATCTAATGTAAACAATGCATTGTTATAACAAAAGCACCCCAGTAAATATTCTCCCAGTCCCATGTGTAGACCAATTCTACAAGCTTCATGTTTGCAGTTCTTGGCTTAGGGAGAGAACTATTATATTTAAAAATAAAAGAGTAAGAGCAATGAGGTAATTTTCCATCAGTGCAAAAATTCAGCAAATTAGACCTTAATGCATATAAATTTAGTGTGCCTCTTATGTCCCACGCGGAAAAACGCTGAATCAGGAGTTCACTGTTGGTTGCTCAGTATTTCAAATTGTCCCAAAAAAAATGTACAAAAGATGGATAAGAAGAAAGTAAATGAAAAAAACTTCAGCCAACACCAATGAACCACTTCACCTACATTTATTCCTCGGAGTATTTTCACCTTGTTCCAACTTTTCATGATAAACCTGCCATGAAATGGAAATACTGCAGCTGTCTTGTGCATCACTTTTTTATTTCATATTTATTGTCGCTGACATCTCTTTGGGTGAGTTAGGTTTAAAGTTAAACTTGCGCAGTGTATGTTTGTCCTAAGCTCACAGTGCCTTTGATAACCACTGCATGGGGGGGGAAAAAATGCTTTGCCAAAAATTTGTTTATTTACAGAGAAGATGCTGTGATAATGGTTTCATGGGGCATATTTAAGCTAGGATATGAAGTCATGCACGATCAGATGATCATCAGCAGATCTCCCTGTGAAAAACACCCAGCCCCAAAACAAAGTGCTCCATTTAAACAGCGGGCCTTCTCCTTTTAACTGTTAGTGGTGGTTTTATTATAGCCGCTAACTGTTGTTACCAGGGTTGAAAATGTGGGAAAAATGGTGAGTGTTTATAACTGAAAGCCCTTCTCGTCTAGTTTTTCATTAGGTAAAAACACAGCTCCAAAATCATGTCATTCATCATGCAGCAGCTGGTTTCACCTTAACGCCTTTTTGCACACTCATGTATGTATGCGGATTTAATTACTCCACTTTTAACAGCGGTTTTGTTTAACAATTATATGGTCTTGGTCAAAAGGTGATAGCTAACATTTAAAAAATATATAGATATTTTAAGTCACTGACAAATATGAGTTTGATAAATGAGGTGTCTCCAAAACTATGTTAAGCAAAGCTTCGACTAGCCGGTGATGCCTTCCAGGACTCTGGGCTTATTGTCTTCTAGCGGTAGCCCCCACTGGCCTAGACTGTCTGCTCTTTAGATTTCAGTGGATGTTTGACATGTTAAGTCCAGTGGGTTTACCTAAGCTTACACTCCTATCTTGGATACACGTATGCTGTACATACTTTACATGCTGGACACACACATTCTGGGAGAAGAGGGGCATGCAGGAAAACACACACGTTGAAAAAATGTCCTTGAACATGCACAAATGTGTGGTGGGCTTATTTTTGCTTAAGCGGCAATATTTGGTACATTTGTTGTATGAAACAATGAAAACAGCTGACTGAACGTTATTTAGCCCCAGTCTGAAAGGATTACTCAGCAGATAAAACAATCAACAATAACTGGGCGATTATGTTAAGTAATACTTGCAGCCTATGAGTGCGCATAAAATTAGCACAAGTGACAACAAAAGCACTGTCGGCAAAATTAATGTCACTTTTTTTTCCTCTTGTTGTAAAAAACCCAGAAAATTAAAAGGATTCATGTTAAAGCACCATGTGACGTTATGAACCGTCATTTTTAAGATACGCTATGCTCTGTGCGCCAAGGACCTCCTCCGCATCTCTATTGTAAAAATATGACACTATCATGATCTAAGAGTTAACCATAGCAGATGACAATGCTGTTTTTCTAATTGCTACTGGTTACTAAAAGAAGTGAGTAGGAGCCACTACCTCAAAAGACCTTAAATTATCTGGAAGTCATACAAGCAGCCTTCACTTTCACTACACAAACTTAGTGCTACGAGAACAACACTTCGAAACTTCCCAAATCTACTGGAACTGCACCATATTTGTGGATAGCCTAGAGCGAGCTGTATGGGCCCAATCATGGAAAGGGCAAACACGTGTTTTGTGTCACAGAGTAATCCGTAGGGCCCGTGTAATTGATACAGTATGTGGTGCTGGCCTACTGCTGGATGGTGGCCAAGATCGATGAAAAGGATGAGATCATGTCTCTATTTTTGGAGATTTACATTTGTGCTGATCTAAAGCCTACAGTAATTTAGGAAATCATAGAGGAATGCTCAAATGAATTGATCTCAATATCCAGGAATTACACAAACAACCTATGAGAAGAAGAAAAAACTGTACACACATGAATACATAAAGAAACCCTTTCAGCACAACACACAATGGTTGTCCCAAACTGGATTCCCTACTGCCATGAGCTACTTGACTTATACCTTGATGACGTCAGTATTAAGAAGGAGCATGGGAAATCTCTCCCTGATTTACATAGCAAAGCATTCTGTCTCTGCCTCATATAAGGAACACATCTGGCTGCTATTAACCACTTGCTCTAACCCCAAGCTCAGTCCTGCATCTCTATTACCCTCCCATTACCTGCCATAACCCACAAAACATACTCTCCACAGGGCGAGCAGTACATTGAGGTTCACTTTTTCATGACATGAAGATGGAAAGGAATTAATCAGGACATCACATTGGGACAGTAATCTAACTTAACTGCTGTTGAAAGCACAAATCTGTTTTAAAATAATAGGCTAACAACACTGTCAGGAGTTAGTGTTTACTCCTGTAAAAGTTTTTGTCCTTGAAAGAGCTCTTGATCCTTAGGGTTATGTCAAATACAGTACCCAGTGCCCAGAGCCATCAACGCATAAAAACCAAAGGTCTTTCTCAGCATCATATCGAACAATAAAAGATATTCAAGACTGTCTAAGAGTCTCAAGAAGAACCTTAATAAAAGCTAGGCAAGTCCTGTCTTTTAAATTCACTGTTGCTGTTTGTCTTTGCAGCTGGCTGTAGGTAGGGCGAGTAGTTCAGAATGGGGTCAAATATGATTGAAATTTTGTTTGGTTTTTACCAACAGCGAATGTTACGTGGGTAAAGTTTTTTCCACATGTTTTAATCTTTAATAATTTAATTTACGGTCAAACACCTGTTAGTAGTTGGGAGTAGTTCTAGGAAAAGTGAACTACTTTATGTAGTCAGTTATCAGCAGGCATTCACAGTGCTCATCAAACTTTTCTTGATCTGAGTCTGGAAATAAATGCTGACTTTGGAAACTTGAGGTAATGAGACAAACTACAATCGAGGATGTTTTATTCACTTTGGACGATGCTCATAGTCTTCACTTGCAAATGTGGTTTGAAGCCCCATCGGCACTTGGATTCATGGGAACTTTGAAATCCTGCTGGTCTGTGATAAGAGAGAAAACCTCATCTGCTTGTATAATCAGCGTGATTCTTAATGGGCAAAAGAGCCAGAACAAGATAGCAGGTATACTTTTTTATATTCCCATTTGCATGTTAAAGTCCTTCCTAAAACACATCTTTTTCCTGAGAAGTTACTTTGAGTTAACAAGACCACTCTCCATTTGCATGTGTCAGTGCAACAAGATGATTAGCTTCTATTTGTCCCCCAGTTTGGCGGATAAGGAGCAATAATTTGCTCTTTTTTAAGATAAGTTAGTGAAAAAAAACTAGAAGTAACAGCAACAGTGAGGCATGCAGTAAAAGCCTTAGGCCATATGGATCACCTACCCAACCTGGTGAAATATACTTGCACCCTATTTAGGATCCTTGTAGCACGGCAGCATGGTGGAGCAGTGGTTCAGATCTGCTAGCCAGCTACACCCCTCTGTGTGGAGTGCACCTTCCCTTTGTGGGTTCTCCCTGAGTAGTCCAGCTTCCTTCTACAGTTCAAAGACAAGCTTAAGTTAAGTTAACTGGTTATTCTAAATTGGTGTGACTGTGAGCACTAGTGATTGTCTGTCTCTAGATGTTAGCCCTGTGATAATTTGTCAGTTTGTACCTTACCACTTGCCACATGACAGCTAGGCTAAGTTCCAGCCCTCTCACAGCCCTCAGCTGGATAGAACGGTTAAAGAATACCATATCTCTGTCGTTTTAATATTTTTCTGAAATTTGGCTTTATTTGCTTGTTTTTTGCTGATAAAACTGTACTCCATGAAACACTCTCAAACTCTGTAACCTGTGTCTGCTCGTGTTCAACCTTGTCTGGTTTTTTGCATCTTTCCCGATGGTACCCTTGTGAATTTTTTTGTTTCCAAATGGAACAACCGTCCTGTCAAGCCTTCACGAGAGGGTAGAAGAACTGACAGTAATCGCAGCTTGAAATCCAGGATGTTGGTGTCAAGAGTAACTTGGAAGAAATGCACTCTCACTTTCTCCAGAAAAGCAGCCCTGTGCAACCCTCCTCCATCTGAAGAAAACTTACTAGCGCTTCCAGAAGAAATTACCCTTCACCCTGTGGACATCCATGAATGCTTTCACAGACACAGTTGACGGAGATCTTGGTTTGGACAATGTTTCTATTTACCAAGTGGAAAGTAATCTACTTCACTTCTGCTGTTTTGCGGAGAACTTGAAATTCCATTATGTTTGAGTGCTTGGAGACGGTTCGCTGGCTTGATTACAGGTGTCTGATAAATGGCGTGCACATACATCCAGCAGATATTTTTGTGATACAGTTTCACGTTCTTTGGCATGTGAGCCAAAACGAAGCTATGATTCAGTAAGTGTTTTTTTCTTCTTCTTCTTTTTACAGGAACTTGCACAGTTTCAGAACGAGATCTGAAAGCTGAAAATAATAAGTCTGCCTGATGTTGTGGAATACGAGCAAAAAAGCTTTAATCAGCATAATCGAGACCAAAGCAAGATGCTATAAATCCTAACAGCAGATTTTGTGATGCTAGCCACTAGAGAGAGTCTGTGTGTGCATCTAAATCTGGCTATTTTCATTTTGTGAAGTTTTATCCCAGGCAAACCACAGACACTCTGTCTGTTGTGCTAGGAGTTGTTGTAGCTGTAAAGAATTTCGAGGTATTAAAAATATTTCTTTTCTTCTGTGGTTCAGTGTGTGTGTCATTACAATGGGGAAATAACACAGACAGGCTTCCTTGTGTAATCTGACCTTTTGATGTTCTGCGTATAAATCAAATGTGGCTTGACTCTTTGCGTAAATTCCCCTCAAGGGTTACAACTCTGACTTCTTCATTGTGGAAGAGGAAGAATATGGTTGCATGGTTTATAAAACTACTATTACTGGTGAACTATCCAGGGGAAAAAGTGCATCTATTCAGTGAAAAACCTTTGCCTTGGAGAGCTGCCCATCTAAGGAGCCACCTGATAAATTGCTCAGCTGACATCTGTGTACAGTAAACAGCCCAGTCTATTCTCTCTCAACCTACTTATCTGAGACAATGAAGCAGAGGAAAGGCTTTGCCCTGGATGTTGTCTCTGTGGAAAGGGATAAACCTTGTGGGAAGGAAGAGCAGTTGTGGTTATCACCACAACAACAACAAAAATATCACACTGTATAACACTTTGTAGCTGGTCCCTCCACTCAGCTATTTTTTCCCCAAACCAAAGCAAACAATGCCTGGTCAAAAAATAGCACCTGACCTCTTCTCAGGCCACAACGTCACAATGTGTTTATCTTGGCTTCTGCTATAATCTGACACAAACAACTCATTGCTGAGTGACACACACACGCATGTACAGAGATAAATGGTAATTTAGTTGTTGCCCTTTTCATTTGTTGCTGGAATAATAGTTGTTTTGCTATAACAGGACATAAAATATAGACTGTGTGTTTCCCACACAGTGGAAAAAAAATAATGTCAGGATGATTTGAGTGATTATTTAATATTTAGAGACCTGAAGAAGACCTCAGAGGGGGTGAGCCTAAGTCTTTGACCTGAGGGAGACAAGATAAAATAATGAACTAACAGGAAACAGCAGATTAAAAAAAACAAATGTGAACTAGTCAAAAGTTAAAAAGGAGGGGGGGTCAGAATTTCAGAAGAAATGGCTCTTTCTGCACCTCCAATCAGACAAGTAAGGGCACAATATTTTCCAGGCAGTTAAAACTTTAACAACTGCTTGAGTAAAACATGATGGAAAGAAATGATACATCAAATCTCCAAAGCATGACTGTTTCTTATAATTAAGGTCTCCTTTTTAAAGCTTTGGGGTAGTGCAGAATCTGCAAAAGAAAAACAGATTGGGTCACTTTGAGAACATGACTGAGAGCTGAGTCACGATACAGTGCATGCTGCTGCAGAGGAGCAGGTCTGTTAATAATTTCCTTGTTTGACTAAAACAAAAGCACAACAAAACAACAAGGCAGGATAATTAGTGTTTAAATAGGTTTGAAACAGCTCTCCGGTTATCATTAGCCAATAGTAACAGATGCCAGAATCCTAAAGCTCAGTTTGGCTGCATGTGAGTAGAGACCAGTTAATGTTCTTTAGGTACCCGATCATTAGCTTTGACCTTGGCTTAAAAAGATTGCAGTCATCCGAGCCGTTTACTTTATTACCCCTGGGACGAAAACAAAATATTTCATTTAAAGCCCGTGCTTTTCTGCTCGGTTTGGATAATGATGATAGATTCCATTATGTGGATTCTATCATCCAGTGGGATTCGCCTCTGCAGGAGAGCGGAGATGAATTTGTTCATTATTTGTTTATCTATTTTTTTTAAATAGAGAAAGCCTGTCTGGAAGACAGTGCACAGGGTCTATCACTGCATCATGGAACAGCTACCTACTGTACAGCTCAAGGTGGTCAGCCTGGAAAGCATGCTCCCATAGCGGCCGCTCTGTCATTTGGCCCCCCCAAGTGCTGTTGCAGTTAGGCACTGTGTAGAGTACATAGGATCTGCCAAGAGTCAGCAAGATCAAAATCTGCCCTGGAAAGCTCAGAGGCTCTGCTAAACCAACTGCTGCTGGCAGAGGATCTTTTTTTCCTAAACAGGGGTGCTAGTCAAAAATACTCCACAGCTCAGCATTTTCACAGCACTCAGCTCTGCACCTGGCATGTAAACCACTAAACCTCCAGGACATTATAGGGTGTTTAGTAAGTATAGAGATTGATTGTCATTGTTCGAGATGCTAGAAATACCAAAAAAAAAAAAAATATGCAAGTTTGTGTCACTTGTTCAAAGTTCAAAATGTTCTGTTTTGTCATCCTTGCACAATGCTGCAATGAGAGAGCAGCATTACATGTTCCTGAGGCTGGAGAGCACTATTACTATTGATGACAGCTTTTCTTGTAATAGGTGTTTTTTTCCCTTACAGAGAAACAAGGGGACCCTATGATTTTGGACTTTTTTTTTATTGTTAAGCTCATTTTTCTGGTGGATCTGGAAGTGAATTAGCTGAGCTAATTAGTCTCAGCATATAAGATTAGCATATTGGGTCTTGTTGTGATGATTGCAAATGTACTACTGTAAGTCCGTTCCTAGCTCTCTGTGCATAAAAAAGCCTAAATGTCATAGAACAAAGTCCCACTAAGTTCATATTACAAAATAATTTAGTTCCCAAGATCTAATCAAATTTATTTAACACATCAAAAAAGTAAGAGTACATTTAAATGTAAAGTTACTTTTCGTTTTGCTTTTATGATACTACTGTGCACGACTTGTGCATACCTTTGTTTTTTTCTCTATGTTGGAACAACTTAAATACTAAAAAAATGAAAAAGTCTGCCTCTAGTCTCCTGCTGGACCATGCAACCTGCAATAGGTCTGCCTCTGTTTGCTTTGCAGACGCCTCACTGAGTTTGGCTCTAACATAGCTTGACGTGTCTGTGTGTGTATTTGCTCTTTTTTTCAGGGTGGCCAAATCAACTATTTAGCCTGAAGACCAAAGATCACAGGCCGTGATCCACAGCAGAGCGTTAAGAGGAGCGTGATAATTTTGCATCTGTTCTCCAACTTCTGAGAAGAATATGAGCTGGAACTGAAGCTCCATAGTTTCATTTTTGTGGTGAGTTTCATACTTTATCTGCACTCTGCTTTCTGTTTACTTTTACAGGAGAATGTTTGCTGTGTTTTAAAGTTCATTAGTGGGCCATATTCCATATGGTTTACACATGTGTGGCGTCATGCTTGAAATTTACTAAAAGCTCCATCAACAAATAAGCACAAATGATACATAAATTATTGAGGTAGTCGCATCATGATAGAGATCAGACATTGAGATTATCACTGGGTGCAATTTAGAGGTAAATGGAAACATAAACATGTGGTTTGTGCAATATGAAGACATCCATATGATCTCTATAGGCTCAGTGACATGTGGTTCAAGTTAGAGAAGCACACAGGTTAGACTGAGATGGTTTCAGCGCTCGTCATCGTTTCTAGTGAACAGTGTTTTATTTTCCACAGTCAGTCACAACACAAAACATATGCTGAAGCGGGATGGTGCTAACGTATGTAGGAAGGCTGAAAGGCCGTTTATTATGAATCTGGGTTTTTTTTCTGTTGTCACCAGCACTCTTTTGTGTTACTTGGTGCAACGCCATGATGCCAGCAAACAGGAAGTGAAAATTGTAATCAAATTGGCAAATGAGAGGATAAAAGCAAGACTCAGCAAGAAAATGATACGAAGCAAAGGAGGAAGACAGATGGAAAGGTTAACAAATGAAAATAGAGGAACACTCAGCTGCTGCTGACGGGCAAATCTATTAAATATTTTCTTTCAGATTAGAAGAGGTTTTAATTCTTCTGGATGGAAAAGTAAAAAAAAAAAAAAAAACTGCCTCCAAAGGAGAATGAACATGAACTGTGTCCGTATTTCATGTCATGTAAGGCTCCACCGGTTTTGATAAGAAAGACATCCTTCGGTAGTGACAGGAGGTATGGCCGCACATATGAGTGGAAGAAGCGCAACAAAACTCATTGACAGGATATGGGAGGATTAGGCAGCTTAAATGTCAAGGAAACAATGGCTAAACATTAGAAAATGTCAACCATGCACTGGCTTCTTCCTCTAAGCCTTACAAATCGATCTGACAGCCCCATCTGACACGAAGGAGTCCGTTGTGGCTACTTGGAAAATTGACTCTTGACCTCATTTATATAGGGTTGTCATGGTTCACAGAGAATGGCTGAGGCAAAGTGCCATGTGCCAAATGCATTATGATGATCCCGCATCAAGCTAGTACTTAATAGTGACACAAAGGAGCTTTTGTTGGGGACTCGAAGGCCTCATCCCACCCACCGGGCATATGAAGAATGTTGTGGTCAGTGAGTTTGACATCCAGGCGCTGCACAGAATATAAACCTGGAGGAAAAGAAGTCTGGCAAATATTTCAAAGGGACTTTAAGCACCTGGAAGAGAACTAATTGATTTATTGTCCTGTATTTTATAGCAGTCAGATTAAATATTGCCTGTCACATGTCTGGTGCAGGTGTAAAAAGAAGAAAACTCAGTCACCATGGATGTGAAGAAAAAGGAAATGGACCTCCTAAGTAACAGCATAGCTGCCTATGCACACATCAAAGGTAAGTTGCAGTATAAATGGGCCTCTCATTTTTTAACAACATTTAACTCTAATCTAATGCAGTTCGTTTCTCTCCTTTCTTTAGCAAATCCAGAGAGTTTTGGCCTTTACTTTGTGCTCGGAGTGTGTTTTGGCTTGATACTCACACTCTGCCTACTGGTGATTCGGATCTCCTGCAAACCACGCACTACCATTGCCCCCTCCACTCCTGAGAAAAAAAACTTAAAGGACATCAACGAGGAGGATGAGGACAGTGATGACGATGATGAAGATGAAGAAGTGCACGATGTAGAGGCGACCGTTCCGTTGCCCACCACAGAAATCGCTGTTGGCAATCACATCAGCCAGTCGGACGGGACACTGAGCGTGAATGTGTTTACTTCAGCCGAAGAGCTGGAGCGTGCACAGCGACTGGAGGAGAGGGAACGCATCATCCGTGAGATCTGGAGGAACGGCCAGCCTGATATCCTGGGGACAGGAACAGGAACTATCGGAAGAGTGCATTACTACTAAGAAACACGAGGCTACAAAGTAAAGTGAGCCCTGAGAAGATGAAACATAGACTTTTGGGTGGGCCTGGTGTCCCTCAAGCCCAAGAGCCTGCGTAAGATACCAAGTGACTGGAAATTAGTCATATTTGATATACTTAGCTCTGACAGAGCAGACTGAGATATTGCACTTCTTATGTAGCATTGATAAATCTGACTGATTAACCAAACCAATGGAGGTCTTAAAGACTGATTAATTCATACGGAAGAGGTGTGGAGTGAATGTGGGGAATGATGGACACTTGAAGTAATCACTCTATTAAACTTGGTGCTTCATTGCAGAAATGAAAACTAGATTTGTGTATGTAATAAATGAAAAATGAAAGTGTCACTATTAAGGACAAAGAACTGTTTGTTGCAACAAAGATTGTTTCCACAACAATTCTCACCTTAGAGTATAATGAATTTGCAGGATCAAAGCACTTCATGAGCATATGTACATGTAATCAACAACAACAATCAGATACTGAAATCCAAAGATACATACTGATCAGCCTCATCTAATAATGCCGATCTTCCTGTACTGCTAAAACAGCTCTGAAATGAGGAAGAATAAATACCACCTTTCTAAGGCTTGCTGGGATGTGAGGAGCAGGTACTGAATTTTAAAATAAAATCCAGACCTTGTTTTTTTTTCAGGAAGAACATAAGTATTGTGACATGATATCAAATGCATTGATATATAAATGCTGTGGCTAATCAGTGTATACAAATCCAATATCATGACAGACAAACATAACAATAATCACTGCACCTTTGGGCCATAAATATATTAATAATAATAATAATAATAATAATAATAATAATAATAATAATAATAATAATAATGATAGTAAAGATGTAGAAAGAGAAAAATAATCCATAATTTGTTTGATTAAAAGAATCATCTTTGCCACTTTTCTCAATATCCCCTATGTGACTTTAAAAGTTAAACAAATACGGTGTGAAAATAAAAGAATTTCACCAAAAACAATCTTGTGATGTTTATTGCTTTTAACAGCCTGTTTTAATCAGATCTTTAAGGGGACTGACTCAGAAAGAAAGAAAACTTAACATTGAGGGAAAGGCTCAAATTTGTTCTTGATGCGACTATTTACCTCAGTTCTTGGCCACTTTAACACAGAGTTTTCCTCCAACCGCTGCCATCTGGAAACTACAACGTCTTTACTTCCCTCCACAAAGCTAAGTAGCGTCTTGATGCATTCTCAATCATCCAGGTAAGTAAATCTCCAAAGGTTGATTCTGTTCATCTGGACGTGGCGTTTTCAGTGGGAGAAACATTTCGTTTCACTGCTTCCTTTTGCAGTTGATGTTGAAGCTGGGTTGGAGTAAGGCTCTTGTTTAGGTTCCTTGAACTCTCTGGTCTACACCATAGACCTCTAGCGCTAAGATTTGTTTGACATGTTCAGCGTCTCTGGAACATGAATCTTCTTCTTACGTGGCCTGTTGGTTTTACATGTATAACTTTGAATTATTCCATATATGTAAGATGGGCATTAGGATGTTGTGTGAGCATGCTAGCTTGTTAGTGCAGCACAGTGCTGTTATGCCTCCTGTGGTGAAGAGGGTCTCTCATGGTTCGCTCCAAGTCAGGGTCACTGCTAGGGTAATGCTGCACACTGGGATGTTGTTTAATTAGACACAAAGTAGTTAGCCAGTTATTAGTGAAAAAGAAATTGAATTTAATGCAACAATGAGGCTTTCTATCTTCTGCTGCACTCATTGCCCAATTTCTCTGGACTCGGTTGTATGTCCTGGGATTGGAGGTGTTTTGTTCAGAGCTGACCGCACAGGCCATTAGCATGGCTCATGCACACAAGGTGCTTACTTGGCAGCCTAACTCCATCTGTGGTCTTGTGCAGGGTAATGGCCCCAAACGCTTCACATAATGACTAAAGTCAGACTGTGCTTCTAATGTGGTCTTCAGAGATGTGTTATCATCACTCCCACAGCTCAGCTGCTCTGAATTTCAGAGCTTAGATGTCCAATATCAACTCTGTAATGTAATAAATCTGTTCCGTGTGAGTTTGTAGCTTGGAACAATGTTTGGTTGCCAGTAAAGACTTACAGAACATTGATGAATTTTCCACACTGGTGGTGCGTTTGTGTTGAATATTATCACAAGTCGCTCTTCAGCGGTTTGGTGATTTACAATAAATGTTAGCATGAATTCTTACAGATCATTGTAAGGCAACAACATTCCTTTTGTTGGGCACACTGAAGCCAAAAGCATTTTTTTTTGCATTCATGTGCTATGTAGCTGGCATAGCATTGCAAGGAGGTCTTGCTTCAAGAGAGAGGCAGATGACGAACTACTGCTAGTGTCGTCATAAAAGGACAAACTGTGCTGCAGAGCCGGATAGGGCTCAGGTTTGCCTTCAGGTCTCTGTTTTCTAAAAGCATATTCTGTGTTGAGGTCTTGGAAAAGGTTCTTTTTTTGATTGCGTGCAAGTCCAAAAAAATATCTTTTACTAGAGGCACGACTGAATATTGTGAACAGTGTCCTTTCCATTTTGCTTAGGGTAATTAGATCCAACATATATATATAGATATATATATATATATCTATATCTATATATATATATATATATATATATATATATATATATATATATATATATATATACACATACATACATAT
>VUQR01011850.1:0-18796 GCA_015108515.1 Hemichromis elongatus
AAGCCCCCCCTGCCTTGCCTGTAAACTATGAAATCTGATGTTTTTTTGTTTTTTTACTTCTGCAGACTTACTTGAAGTTGCTGTCATATATTAATTTATATGATCTTTATATATATATATATATATAATCTTTTTTCATGTCATGCTTTATGACAGCTCATGAAACCTTTTCTGGTACTGTAAGCAGTCACACTGAGCCCAGCAACAACTGTTCCTCAGCGTGACCCCTGTGACTCCAATGTGTTACAAAAGGGTGCAGGAACTGAGTTTGCATTGTGTGAATATTGATCAGAGGCCATCTGAGTCCTCAAATTGTGAGGAATCTCTGGACAGTTTGATACCCAATGCAATGCACTTTATGAGAATAAAATTTCAAGAGTTAAATTGTTTAAGATGTTAAAGTGATAACTATTTCAACATGAAATACATTGATTCATCTGGGTATATCTGGCTAGTCATACCAAGAAAATTATTATATAGAATTTTCACTTTACAAAGTGAATACAAGAAAACGTGATTGGAATCACACAGAGGACGGTGCATCAACATGACAGTCTGACTTGTTCGGTGCATACTGCTGTTTGAAGCCAGTTAGACCTGACATGCGTCACCACTAACACACATTTTTAGCAGTTTTGAAAGATGCAGTTTTTCAGTTTTAATGTAAATTGAGGTAATCAAGTATAAATCAGGTAAATGTCTTCAGAGAGGTTAAAGCAAAAAGGGAGAGTCTACTTCAGTGTACTGAACACAGTGTGTTGTATTAAAGGATCTTTTCAGTCGCTATAGTAGCTTTGAACAGACTGAAAGTTATCCTTCAGTGGGTAGTGGTGCACTGATTCACTGATCCACTTCACATAAACTGATATTTTATAGTATTTGAGAGAAGCAGGCAAAATTTGGCACCGAGGAACTCCCAAGAATCACTTGATCTTCCACTTCTGATAAAAAAGAAGAAGAGAGAATAAGAGAATACAAGGTTTCCTCCCGACATCAGTTGGCTGCTGGATGGAGTTAATCAATAATTAGTATTGTGTCGTCTTTCTCATCACTCAGTTGTGGTACTGTTTTTCTCCTGGTTTTGTGTGTAGCGCTGTGCTCCCACCCTGGCCCCTGTCAATCAGCCCCAGACTGCCAGGATTACAAAAGAAGCTCATTCTGCCACAGGAGCCCCTCTTTGGAGAGCAATTCTAAAACTTACATGCCTCTTATTTGTTGGGTCAAAGGTTAAATTGCTGACCCTCCCCTCCATTCCTCCATCTCGCTCTCCCCGCCGTGGCCAAGCTGTACTCCAAGTCTTATATTTACATGGATTAGAGTCCTTTCACGCTGAAGAAAAGAGCTGGTTCACAGTCAAAGCCCAAGGAGCAGTCCATGCTGCCCGAGTGGCCACATTATTCACTGGCGGACAATGACCATATTGTAGTTATGTGGAAAAGGAGGGGGCAGGAGGAAAGCGAAATCCCCCCCTTTTGCCATGGCAAAGTCCTACACTTGTGCCACGGAGAGGGGAGGGCCAAGCCCCATCCGCTTTTTCAAGCAGAGCAAACAAAGCCTGCCCACTGTGAACAAGATGAAGATGTCAAAAGCTTTTAGGCAGGGGGGTGGGGGGTGAGATGGGGTTTAGGGGATAAACCAACAAAACAAGTGAAAAGGCTTTTTCCTCAAATGGATAAATCCCACTAAGTCTACATTTCCACATCAGATTTGCTCTCTCCTTTAACATCCTCCATCCTCCCCCTCTCAATAACCTTTCCTAATCAAACCATATAGAAAGACCAAAGGGAAGGTTTGCTTTCCCGATTCCAATTTAACATGATTTTAAAAAAAAAAATATGCCGAATAAAGAAATTCCGGTGAAAAATCTGATCTTAAAAAATCGACCTGATAATTTGGCAAATGACTCCTGAGAAGCACTGAGGTTTCTCATTAAACAAGACTTTAAAAGCCCTCTTACCATGGGCACGCGTGAGCTTTGAAAAGTCAAGAACATTCTAAAATAACTAAATAACCGAGTTATGCTGGATGTGTTAAAGAAAGGTTTCATGGGTACGGATATTTTGCTTCAACATACACCTATGGCAGTGGGATGTCTTAAAGGACAGAAGCCCGAGGCACTGTGAATGACATAAAGAGGCCTGGTATACAGCCACAGCCAATTCACATGCAAATAGCCAGACTTGCACTGACTCTGATTAACTCCCTGTGAGTTCATAGTTTCCCTGTTAACAAAGATTTAGATGCTTTTGAGTGAAGCAGTACATTAAGTGGGGAGAGAGAGAGAGAACTACTAGCAAACCTTACTGTAAAGCCCCCTCAGGACATAATGCAACCTCCATCTTGTTGGCCTAATCCGCCTCACAGAGCCGGCAGTGGTACAAGGAATTAAAAAAAAGGGAGACATAAAAGAGTGCTGCTTTTGTTTTTCATTCCGTCACAGCACCAAAAGTTCTCCAAAAACCCCCATCCCCGAACTGGCTGAATGACTGAGCCAGTCAAGAGCTATGTGCTCAGTGGACTCTGTGAAAAAGAATGGATCATGCTGCTGTTTGCTTCTCAGCAATGTCCAAACTGATCTACAGTCTCTGTTGACAAGAAGCTGCTTTTTATTATTCCTGGATTATTACATTGCTTTAATTGGAATCAGAATTTGTGTTTGAGAGATGCAGAAATGGATCTTTGATTGCACTTGTTATTAAAAGCTGATGTTTACTGGAAAGTTTTTATCTAAATTTAATTACATTTAATTTAAAACAGAACAAGTTTTAATTTTGGCAGAAAATGTTAGATCTTCCTTTTTGGCCAGAGGGTTTTGTCTAGAATCACTGTGTGCCTGCCATTGTAATGACTGTATACAGGGACATGACCGGTTTGCACTGACGAGCAGCCTTACAACATGTCGCCATATACACTCTAAAATTGAAGACCGTATGAACTAACATTAAACCTATTGGAATATTGCTTACCAGTCTCCAGTGAGGGGTTTACTTAGTGTAACTCTATTAATAGTACTGTTGTCTAGTACTGAAACATCTTTAAAGCACAGGTGGCATGGTGTTACAGCGGTTAGTACTCTTGCTTCATGGCAAAACAGTGGCTGGTTGAGCATCCTGAGCAGTATGGTTAATTAACCTGAAGTGGTTAGTATGCCAAATTAGTCTTTTTTAAATTTACTGGCCTTGTCCAAAAGTCACATGTCAGAAAAGGTGGCCCTATCCTGATCACTTTGTACATAAGAACCACAATGCTATCGCACAATTATGTACTATAGTGTACTTGTGGTGTACCATCTCACAACTAAGTATGTACATGTGTATATTGGTGCAAGAATGCTTATCTGCATCTATGAGTTGTGTATGATTGTTGAAGGACTTATTTCCAGTTCTTGGTATTGTGTGTTTTGTGATCATTTTATAAAATATTGTAACAACTTGTTGTAAATGCTAATACAGCTGATGTGCGATTTATGCCATGGCATATGTTGCGATGTTAGAAACGAGGGTAAAAGTTGTATAAACTGAATGAATGTGACTTTGCTGTGCAGCTTTGATTCATATGGTCTGGTTGCTGTGCCACCCTTAGCCTCTGCAGCAGCACCCTGCATGGTACAGCTCTGCTGGTGTGAAACCAAGAGAATAGCCTTTGTCAAGGTGTACTCGCTTCAATTCTCACTCATCTCCCCTGGCATAGGGGTGTTAAATTATATGCTCCAGAGGACTCCACATTCATATTTTTACAAGACCCAGGTTATTAGGCAAACAGGCTCTGCACATGTCCCCCGCTATGACAGTTTTCGCAGTCAAGGATTTCGACCTTTATTTCCATCCAAGTACCGCCTGCTCTCCCCTTCACACCCCCTGTGACACTCACACACACTCACACACACACACACCCACATGTACAGCCTCTACCAACCCTCACCAATTCCCGCTCCCTCTTTCTCTAACTAGGCGAGAGCCTCTAAGTCTGTAGAGGGTGTGATCACAGTGTAGTTGCTCTGGGTGTAAGACTCCAGGCAGAACGGCTGCAGATCTGAACCTTCCAATCTACTTGGGGGATTGACAGCATAGCCCTCGACCCCCTCACCCCTCATTTTGCAGTTTTATTTATAGTTCCCCTCTGCATAGTTCATCGGGGGAAAAACTGTGTTTCTGATGACCATTTGTTCCTGAAGAGGAGACAAATTACAAATGTGAGCTTTGCCTTTGTACTTTAAAAATGCCTTTTTCATAACCAAAACGAGCCTGATGAAAAGACCAAGGAACATCAAAGTGGTTCGCCCTCCGACAGAAAGGTTAAAAGTTGAGCTTGAACACTGATTCTCTTGCATTCTTCCTGGCCCGATTCTCATTAGCCACTCATTTTAATCAGATGCACCATCAATTAGTATGACTTTTATATGCGTTTGATGCCTGAAAGTTGAATCTCAAGGACACGCAACTTTCAGCAATGGGAAGAATGGAACGGAAGCATCCAGTGATGCACTCACAGGTGTGTCTGTATGTAGTTTTTTTTTTTATTGCCATCACACAGGAAAACTAGTAGGGAAAAGCTTTTAATAAAAAAAAAAACATAGTGTCAAAATGAGACTTCATTTGAGGGGTAAAAATGTGCCTATTTAGCAGGTAGTTAAATGAACTGAACCCAAAAACCTAGTTGGGTTGCCTGTAAGCAAGTTCCAAGCTTGTTCCAAGCAGCAGTGGTGACACAGCAGGTCAGACAGAATGACACCCATCTATCCATCACTGTCTGCTTCAACAGAGCTGAGCAAAAAACGAAACCACGTGATAGAGGGCAGAGGACAAGTGAAGCTGACATCAAAATTGACACAAGAATTGCTGGAAAACACATTTAAAAAAATTATTAAAATTATATCAAATTTGATTTCATATTTAATGCTAACATGGTCTAACCAGTTCTATACTGTCTGCACGACCTATTCTTAAGCGCCAACAGTGCCAGTTTGTTTAAAGAAAAAATGTTGTTTCAACTGTGAAAAGTGTTTACCTGTGATTTTGACAAATCCATTCAGTTCAGTTTTATTTGTAAATTGCTAAATCACAAAAGCAGTCGCCTCAAGGCACTTTATATTATATATTATAAAATAATACAGAAAAAACCTCAGCAATCAAACAGCCCTTTTTTAGCAAGCACTTGGTGACAGTGGGAAGGAAAAACTCGCTTTTAGCAGGAAGAAACGTCAGGCAGAGCCAGGCTCAGGGAGGGGCGGGGCCATCTGCCGTGACCGGTTGCAGGTGATGATAATCCACAAAGCATTTTTGTTCAAACAGAATTTTTGTATTTTTCAGCATGAGGTGTTATCTTTTAGAGACCATGATCATATGGAAAATGTGTTCATTGGAAATATCGACCTCTGAAAGCTTCTTGTTGTTTTTAAATAAACATTAAGTGTTGAAATGAAAACATCACTGAATTTTTGCTAACGAATATATGACTGATTTACTTTGGGTATTTCATTGATTTTTGCTGAAACACCATCAATCCCTACTGCTTAAGAAGTCCTGTGACAAAGCCCATAAATACTGCTAGATCAAGAGCAAGCATCAACTTTTGAAGGTGAAAAATGAAGCCAATGAAAGTACGTGAAAACTGCAGTGTTTTCCCATAGACCTCTATTACGGTCTTCAGACAAGTTTGGCCTATATTTTATAGTTTCCCCCTTTATAACAACTCTACGACAATGATTTTTTATAAGAATCCACCATGGAATTATAAAAGTGTAATACTTGTAAGATTTAAAGCTATTGGCGTCAATGTTTTGATTGACAGGTGTGCCGACACAGGGAGCTGTGGGCTATAGCTGTCTGCTAGGCCTCACCTTTACTAAGCTTGACATTTTTACTGTGTTTGTGCTGTTTGTGCTTTTTGGAACATTTTTTTAACAAATAATAGAGTCAAAGTTTTCACAGCATTTCACTTGTTCCACATTTTATCATTTTACAGCCTTGGTCAAAAACGGATTAAAATTATTTTTTGCTTCAAATTTCTACACACAGTCTCTCATAATGACCAAGTGAAAAGACTTTGCTTTATAAACTTTAATACCCTTTATTCTAAATAACAAAAAATATAACATAAGTATTCACAGTCTGTGATCCATACTTGGCTGAAGCAACAACTCCAACCCCAAGTCTTTTTCAGCATGATGCTAAAAACTACCCGTTTTTGGGCAGTTTCTTCCATTCTTCTTTGCAGAAACTCTCATGGCCAATCCGGTTGGAATAGGAAGTGTACATCCATGTGCACAGCAATTCTCTGATCAGAAATGTTCATACATGAAAGGCTCTGGCTGGGCCACTCAAGGACATTCACAGAGCTGTCCTGAAGCCACTCCTTTGCGTCCCCTCTGTTAACTATTGGACCTTATACAGACAGGTGTGTGCCTTGTCTTTGTCTTTGTTTTTTATTTTTTTATATATTTGCAAGAATTTAAAGAATTTGTAGAAACATCTAATAGATAATCAATGGAAACAGGATACACCTGAGCTCAATTATGGGTGCAGTGACAAAGATTATGAATACTTGTGCTTATGTACATGTTATAGTGGAGGTTTTTTTTTTCATGATTTCAACTAAAAGGTTTTTTTTTTGTAATAAGGCTGTAGCATGACTAAATGTGAAATGAATGAAAGTCTTTGAATGTTTTCCAGATTCACTGCTTTTAGTTAAAAACAGGCTCCAACACATAAACACTGCACAAACACTGCGCTGTGTGTCCTGGTGTTTGCTACTGTGCATCCGAGAAGTTTTAGGTGTTTTAGTTTTGGTTAGTAAAACTCGGGTATTTTAAAAAATCTGTTATTTGTCTTAATTAGCAGGTATGTGTATCTCTGTTTATGAATACAGCTTGATAACCAAGTTTAACATTCGCTCATAACCGAGCACTTCAAGTGCTCCAAATTGTGCCAGTATATTCTCTTCTGGGTCCAAAACACAGTGTGGCTGTGGCCAGAATGGCAGATGATGACAACAGAGTGAGAGGAAACTGGACTAATGATGTTTAAAAGGGAAAAGAGATTTGGTCAAATCAGCAAATTTGAGCTATGAAATTATTCTGCATGATTACGCATGAAATACAGCTGAGCTCTGCTTCCAGATATTTAGATTCTACTCTTTTATAGCTCGACTTTATCTCAGTCGGTATCACTGCACTGTCGACTTGAATACAACTCCTTAAATCGCTCTCAGAAATCCATGTCATGTAACAGAAATGCTCTGTCACATGGATGCTTTCCTGCCCAGGGGTACAGTTCTTTTATACCACAACTCCACTTTTTAAGCATGAACGTATTTAACATGAATCGCTATGCTGATCTTTTTCAATTCATTTTCTGAATTCCAGTTCGCTTGTGATTCTGAACTCACGGTGGTAGATAAGTTTTCAATTTGACAAAAAATAAAGCGATGGAGGCAGGGGGAGCCTGAGTAGAGGTGTTGGAACAGGATCTGCTTGAAAAAGGCAGGTAGGCGAGCAGAATCGAAGGAGTTAACACTCAGCTGTGGTTAATCTCCTCAGGGGGACTTTGGGGCAATATCCAGTTAGACTGGAATGCGAATGTGTGTGATTCTGACCAGGGACTGGCATAACTGTCTCTCACTCCTCCTGCCGAGAGCCTACGGTCGCTTCTCTCAGCAGTGTTATTTCTCCCCAGCACCCTATTAAAACTGCTCTCAACACATGGAACTGGCTTCGACTCGGGTAGACAAGCTACTCCCCTGAGCCTAACCACTGATGCTTGAATCCAAACCACACAAGACCTTAGAGTCTTTCCAACATCTGTAGATGGCAGATTTAATTCTTCAGTGTAACACTTGTGTACTCTAAGAGGAAAAATGAGTCAGAAATCCAAATACGAAACTTACACGAGATATGTCCATCCAAAGGTTACAGAGATGCTTGCGATGCCCTACACATTGATAAGGAGCTGTTGTCTTTAACTGTTTCTACCAACTAAGGCTTCAGACACGCAGGTCTTGAGACCAGTTCATGACCAATGGGCTGTGGTTGAGAGTGAGGCAATAATGTGTATTCCCCAATCAGCTGTGATTAGCTGGTTGGGGTTGCTGGTGTTGCTGTGAAATCAATTGCTAACTCCCCATTCAACAAGCAAGGCACAAGCAATGGTTAGAGACTGCTTTGATTGCCTGTAAATATAAGCACCATTTAAATGATTTGTTTTCTTCTTATTTAGCAAAGGACTCACTATCCATCACGAAAAACAATAAAAAACAAAGGTTATATTATGAGTCTTGTCCTTTCTGGCTCTTAAGAATAATATTTCTAAATCAAAGAAACTAAAAAGAGTACAATGTTTTAAAAATACTCTGAGGAATGTTATCCATTTAAAAATGGCCCTACATGTAAATTGTGGTGTTTTTACACAGTGGCTAAGGCTTTTACTCCCCATGGGTTCCTCTCAGTAAACTTCAGGGGGTGTGTCTGTATTTCCGCTGTGAATTACGCAAACTTCAGCAGATGGTTGTAATTTACAGAGGGCTACCCTTTGTGTTAAAGGCAGAGTCAACACACTGTACTGGTTTTCTTGTATTTAGAGGAGAGCTGAATGCGCAAATCTTTTAAAGCTTCAGTAAGCCGGGCCTAACAGTGGGTCCATCACTTAGTAAGAGATGAGAGAATGGTAGCACTTAGGGAGTATGCAGTGTTATATAAATTGATTTATTTGATATATTGGTATATCGGTTTGTTAACCTTCTCATTCCAGCTTGTGGACTGTTATGCAGAGTGATGCGTAGCACAGAAAGCATTCCCCTGCAGTTTACTGTAGGCTTGGCTGGGCATGGCAGATGTCTGCAACACTGCTCTGCTCGGAGTTGAGGGCTCCATTTCAAAGGCCTGTTTACTGGCAAGCCTTAATAGGAAGTGATCTTAAAGTGTTCCTTTAAACATGTCGGAGGCTAATGGTTTAATTTGCTCAGGGTATTGCTCTGTCTAATGAGATTTAGCATGCGCTCCCAACAGCACTACTCAAACACTCATCTTTTGGAAAGAGAGACATAATATCCTCATGCTCGTTAAGTACACAACATGTCTTTTCATTTTGTCACACAATTTTATTTCCATTTTGCTGCATCAGATTTGATTTCCTTACACATACCAAGCGTATCTGTGATGTATATATGCATACAAACATTTTTGATTTGTGTCTCTGGGATTGTTAAACTTTGATTTGCAAAGTAAACAATACAGTTTGTGATTTAATGATTATTATTTGTGTTTTAACTGTATGAAATACTAATAAACTTCGGTATTTCTTAGCAGTATTTTAATGAGCTGCTAGACCTGTGTATGCTTAGGCAATTTGTTTAGTTTTTGTGTGTGCGTTCTTGTTTTCACACACGTACACACACTTACAGAAGTGGTGCTAGGTGCAGGGCTAAACAATGATGGATTGGGTCCCACAGGTCTCTGGTGTGTTCATTTTCAGAGTCCAGCCGATGGCTTAGGTCATCCCAGGGATCAAAGGATACGACTGGATCACGGCAACATCCCTCCCTTTGGTCCTGGGTCTTACACCCCTTCTTGTGTCTGGATGAAGACAGAACGTTGTCTTCTTCTGTCTGGCAGCTTTTTCACTTACCTTTCTCTGATGGAGGATGCCCTCCTGTACTTCTTGCCTGAGGCAAGATATGTCTCTGTCATTTTGATTCCTATTTGTTGACCATGTTATGATGATGGTTTACGTCAAATTGTCCTGAGAGGCCGTTCATTACCTGTATTTTAATGTGCTGGACTCAACTCAACTTTGGTGCAAACACAAAGCAAGGCATTACCTGTTGTATTAAAATACACTTTTGGTCATTGATTTGTATTTAATGTACAACATCTTAAACATCCAAAAACATCCAAATCACTGTCAAACCGCACAGATATAGAGTTTTGGGTGTGTGTGAAGTGAAACCAACAGGTGATTGGATGGATATTAACTTGGAACTGAAAATTGCCTACATACAACTTAGATTTATCACAGTATTTGTGTGCAACACAAGTTATGGGTGACCAGATTTAGACGTAACTTTGATAGTATTTTCTCCTCTTGTGTGTACCTAAATGGGAATCTTATAACAGAACTGTACTGCTCAGAGGCATGTAAGAGATTATAACAATGCCCTCTTCTAGGTTTTGTACAGCCTTCCATGCTATCATGTTGTGCTTGACATCTTGGCTGCTATAATTGTTTTGACTGCAGAAATATCCAAAGCATTTGGCTTCACTAGTGTATTGGTTTCCATCTTCCCAGTCATTTTCAGATATATATTATCCATTATGTGTTCTATATTCACAAACAATTACCGTTTACTAAAGTCTAAAAAACAAATCTATATATTAAAGCTAGCACGTAGAACATTATTTCAAATTCTAATATGTTCAGTCAAGGTTTGCAAGCCAAAGGGCCACTTTCTGAAGCATGTCCATTGTATTATTGCCACAAGAAATAATACCATTTCATGGGACTCAGCAAGCCTTCTTGGAAGCTTTCCCATCTCTCTTTTGCCTTTTCTCTGTCTGGTTCCCATCTTATCAAGTGAAGTATGTGCAGGGTTAGATGCTGGAGATAAGCTTGTCTGGGTAAAACTCCATGAAATGGAGCAATAGGATTATGGTGTCCATGCACAAGTCTCAGGCAAACCTCTCTGAAATGGATTGCCCTTACTCACATCTGCTTTTCATCTTCTGTTCTATCTATCTATCTATCTATCTATCTATCTATCTATCTATCTATTATGAATTTGAATCACAAACATGACAGATTTTTAATGATTTATTTGAACTGTTCTTTTTCAGCATACATGACAATAACTGGTAGCACAAGCTTAATTTATTTAGTATTTTTTCTAAATACACTGGGTCACCAGTATACATACTGGCTCACTGGTAAAATGTCCCTTTAGGACAGGTTTTGGACTTTATGGTTTTAGTAACAATTAGCAATCTTCTGCCATGTCTGGATATGTCGCAACTCTTCTCTCCAGAAATTCGTTTAGTTGATTTCAATTGGTTGATTTCCTGCATGGATCTTAACCATAACTTCTCATTAGGGTTGACGTGTTCTGTGGCAGTTTGCCAAGGAAAAAAACAAAAGCAAAAGCACAACAAACTTTATACAGATACTTCTTCACAGGCTACTGCATTTTTATGCCATACATTATAATATCTCACCCTAAAATATATAAGTGGCACAAAATAATTTACATGCATCAGTTACAATTTGTGACAAGATGCTCACAGATGCAGTGTCCAAAGTATAGTAATTTTGTAAAATTAAGCAATTAAGTGTTTAGAATTCTTAGCCTCTGAGCCATCATTTTCAAATTAAATAGATAATAATATCCATCCATTCGCTTCCGCTTATCCTTGTCAGGGTCGCGGGGGGTGCTGGAGTCTATTCCAGCTGTCATAGGGCGAGAGGCGGGGTACACCGTGGACAGGTCGCAGTCTGTCGCAGGGTTAACACACAGGGACAGACAATCATTGACACTCACTCCCACATTCACACCTATGGGCAATTTAGAGTTTTCAATGACTCTATCCCCATTAAGTGCATGTCTTTGGACTGTGGGAGGAAGCTGGAGTACCCAGACAGAACCCACGCAAACACAGGGAGAACATGCAAACTCACCACACACAAAGATCCCGGCCTGATGGTGGAATTGAACTCAGGACCTTCTTGCTTTGCAGCAGCAGTGCTAACTACAGTGCTGCCAATTGAATCAGTATTTCTAATCACACAACACTACATCTGTGATACTTTAAAATGGCATTCTGCATAATAAGTAGGTTTAAATCTTTTATATTACAGTTATTGTTCTAATATCTTGGTAGGATTACAACTTTTACTTAAGTGAAGGCTTTAAATACTTGTTTCTTTGGAAAACAGCTACTCAGCATAAAACAATGTTTACATTTTTGTGCTGCCACTTTGCATAATACATCTGTATGAAGACCTCATCAGCCCCCAAATTAAACATTTTATTCACATATTTTAGATCAAACATTTTAATTTCCCAATTGCTATCTTGGTAGCCGGGGATCGGTCCACCAGGGCCTCCTGCCTGCCGCCCAACACACATTGCACCCGATCTCTACAGCGCCTACTAATGATCTATTTTGTAATTGTATCACCAGACCTGCAGCCATATGTTCTGGACACTGGAGTAAAGAGAGGGGCTGAGCTGTCAGCTGATCACCACCTGATGGTGAAGAAGATCACATCTAAATGTATAGTGAGAGTGAGCTGGGAACGCCTGGCAGAGGCCCCAGTCTGTGAATTCTTCAATGCACACCTTCAGCAGAGCTTCAGCAGCATTCCAAGGGAGACTTGGGACTTTGAGTCTTAATGGACTATGTTCAGCACCTCCATTGCCAAAGCTGCAGCACTGAGCTGTGGCCGCAAGCTGGTTGGAGGTCAATTTACTGGTCGATCTACGTCCATACCCTCACCTATGGTCAACGGCAGAATAGAGCTTCCCACGAAGGTCGGCTGTCTTCTCCCTTAGAGATAGGGTGAGAAGTACAGCCATCTGGGAGAGTAGAGCGCTGCTCCTTCACATTGACATTGGCGTTCCCCGGACAAGCTGGAGGAGGCGGCCGAGGAGAGGGCGGTCTGGGCTTTTCTGCTTAGACTGCTGCACCCATCACCTGGCCCTGGATAAGATGAAGAAGGTGGATGCATGGATTTTATTTCCTGTAATAGAAATGAATTTACCATTGTTGGATTCCATAAGGTCATCCTGCCTAAAGGTCTGATGAGCTTATGTCGTGATGTCTGACAATCATTGATCTGTCTATCTGCCCATCAACAAATTAGAAGACTCCTCCTTAACTATTGGTCAGAATTTACTCAATGTTTCACACAGTGAACACCTAATGGCTCTGCACCTAACCTGTGCTCAAGGTTGAGGGCATATTTATCATTTTATGACCTCTTTTCCCTTTTCGAAAGAATTACCACTCCTTCTAGAGTACCAGTCACATTTCAGTGAAGTGAGAATGAATTTGCTCAGGAGATAGTATCTTATTTTTCGTATTATTATAATTTTCAATAGTTTGTGTAATACAGCCAACTAATCACAACAAAACATTAAATGTTCTTTCTGTGTTTCACACATTACAATAACCTGTAAAATGTGATGGGCAGTGTATATTGGCTCAATAAGGGAGTTTCAGTAGGGTGTTGACTGCACACTAAGTTCTTGATGCTTGATCACTGGATAGGTGACTTACCTCAGCTGTTTCTTAGCAAAGTTTTTCTCATTCTCTCTGAATATGCTGTTAATGCGTACAGACTGATAAATTCTGAGGATGCTTATTTAGGAGCAAATTTGAATAAAAATAGGTTAATTTGTTGTTGGAAACCAGAGAATTTTTTTCAGTTTGTAAAGAATATTATTTTTAAGGTGTCCTTAACAATTTTGAGATTTGGGACTATTTATTTTTCTTTCTTCTTTCTGACTTGCAAAGAAAATATCCAAAATGCCCCCTAAGGTAGTCCACTCTGTGTCCGTGTATAATGAGATTCTGTCTTACTTGCAAATATAACAACAAAATCTCAGAGAAAATCTACAATTGAAACTTATTACGTCTTTATTTAAAATGAGTAACATTAAGTTCCTTTTTCTTTCAAGTTCTTATTTTTGGAGTAACAAAACATTTAGCCAACACCTGCTCTGTAAAATATGTTCACAACATGAACCAAGAATTTGGAAATTAAATCATTCTGCTCAGATTTCTCTTTTATACAAATTAGTTTAAATATGCACAGATTCTTCATTTGCATATTTAAATATACAATTTTGAAAATGTTTTATTTAAAAAAAGCCTTTATGTGGGTAATCAGCTTAAAGCCCATTATGATAACTTTCAAGTACATTATGACTGCATTTGTAAAATATATCTTATTAAAGTTTGTCACTGATTCAGAAACTACAAAACAAACAAACTGTTTGAATAAAGGAATTGGATTTCCATGTTGCTAACTGACTGAACAGTAATGCATGGTAGATAAATTCACTTCTTGCATAGCGATTGCCAACATACTGAAATGTTTTTGAAGCAGGAACATGATAGGAACAGACTGACCTAAAAGCAGACAGTGTCAGTCGTTGCTTTTATAAAATAAAGATTCACAAACCATTCTTGCATGCATATCCAGGCAGGCGTATTAAGTCCGCTTTGAGTATTTGCAGTTTTGACCGAGGTCCCCTGCTAACGTTAAGCATTTGTGTCACAGGATGATCTATAAGTTGTTCTATCCGTGCCCTCTTCACAGCACGGCGCAGAAACAATCTGAAAGCCAAACTAGCCCTTCTCTGTGTATCCTGCTATCTTTAAACTGAAATATTGTGATTATTCCCCCGGCTCAGGGGAGACTAGCTGTAATCGCTAGACAAATGATGTGGAAAAGCAATAAAAAGGCACTCCCAAGAGACTCTTCTAGCTGGTCGAGTGACACAGACCATGAGGGATATGAGCTGCCGATGTGTCTATAGAGAGTGATCCAAGTTGTAGCGCAGCATTGCCTCAGAGCCATAGATCTGCACTGCTTAAAGGGGATTTGACTAAACAAATGGCAGCATATGGTAGATGAGAACGAGGAGGCAAGTGGAGAAAGGGAGAGGTGGCATTGTTTTCAGAGAGAAAGAAAGCAGGGGTGTAGTGGTGGTGGTGGGGGTCTGTGTCTCTCCTCCCCTCTTCAATCTTTCATTATGTTGTCACACTCTAGCTGTGTGCTTCCAGTAACACTTTAATTAGCCTCCATGAGTTTAATTGTGCGTGTATGTCTGCCAGCTTGTTTTGCTGTGTAAATCTGTCTTGTTTGTTTTTCCCGTTCTGAGGATGGCCGCTGCTGCAGGATACCCTGTGCACCTTCACATTTACTCAACATTTTGGGTTTTGACTGCAAATTGTGCTGTAAACACACCACGCTTTAAGGTGCTTTAAGCCACTCATGTTAGCTGTGGCCAAATTTCAAGCTGTTTTTTGTATCAGTTTAAATACCAAATTTGAGATTAGTTTTCATTTTAAAAGTGGAAAATTATTGAGTCAAGCTTTACTTCTCTCTGTGTCTATCTGTCTCTCTCACTTTGTCTTTCTTTTTTCCTTTTCTCACTCACTACTTAGAGAACTAGATATTCAATAGCTCAGATTAGTCCTTTGATGTAGTTATAATTTTAGGAATTTAAGTCAATTTAAAAAAAAGTATACAGCTTCATTCCCCCCGAGACAAGTGATGAGACTTGACTATATGATTAATAGATGCGAAGAAAAGAGAACAAAATGATATGCCTTTATATTTATTCTCATTCAGCTGGTAATTTCGGTGAGTCAGCATTTAGCTCATGAATCAGAACTCTGCTCTGATTAGAACGCGCACCTTTTTAACTGCACTGCTAACGTTAGCATGTGTGTAAAAAAACAGAATCGGTCAAAGTGACAAATGAAATTAAAACAAAGTCCTCGACTGTTTCTTTTCCTTTGTGAGGACACAAGAAGGTGTTTCGCTGGCATCAAACCACGGCTGTGTGTTTCCATCTGCTTGCGTGTGTGTCTGGAGTCACTGTTGCTGCTGCGTCTGCAGACGCTTTCACTCGCCTCCGTCTCCTCCCTTCACTGGCCTAATCAACAAAACAGCCTCAGCTGCCCCTTCGGATCCCCTGCCAGGGTCCCTATCATCCTCTGATCAAATATTAATGTGTGATACTAAGCTTGCTCACTAATCCAAAGCCAATTAATATTATCTGTCAATTATTTACAGATCCTTAGGTGTGGAGGCAGCTCCCCAAGGACTACATCGGCCAGGTTCAGAATACATAATTGACTTCCTCTTTTGCCCCAACACCATCACCCCACCCCATTCCCCCATCTTGCCTTCATTCTTTTTTCCTCTCCCCCTTCAATTTTCTTTTCATCTCCTCCTTCCTTTCTTGTTTATGTGTGTCTTTAAAGACCTAAATGGTTGTCTTTTCACTGGTTCACTGGTGAGGATGCTGCCTGGGCATTAGCATTGCTGATATATCTGACACTGGAGGATGTGGAGGAGGGTGCGCTCTGCTCACGCTTTGTGTCTGACTCTCACTCATACAGTGCAGTCAGGGAATATTGTTATTAGTTTTTATCAGTGATGTGCAAAAACATGACATATGTTTCAAATCCCCGAGCCTACTGATTCGCATTGTTAGCTTCAATCACTTCTATTCTTATTCCAATAGATGCTGGATTTGCTTTTGCTATGTACTTGGAGATGGCCTTGCAAGTGGTAGCTTGGTTGACTCATACAGGCACACACACACACATACACACACACACACTGGTAATCAGTCGTGGCTGTTTGTCGCTGGCTGTTTTTGTCCTTTACTTTCTTTCTCACTCATTTGATGGCTGAGAGAAGCGGTCGCTCTGTGGTAATGGAGTTTTCACCCTCTGAAGTCTTTATCCCACACAGCAAAGAGACTCTCCTGCAGCCTCTGCCCCTTGCAGCTTATGTAGCTGTCCGTGGAGGCGATGGAGGGGGCCGGGGGAGGCCTGGTAGTGCTGGTGTTTTGGGCAGTGGGCAGAGTGGAGACTGGCATCTGAGAAGGAATAATGATGGCCAGTTGTTTGGATCCCTTGAGCCATGAATCTAACTCTTCTCCCTCTACAGAAGAAAGGCAGCAGAAGAAAGGCAGGATGAAAGGAGGGGGGAGTCATTTCTGACAGTGTATTTGTGCTGTTACTAAACTCCTACCACCTCCCATAATGCTCTTTGACCTGCCAGGGCCTCTAATTGGCTCAGCGAGGAGTCGGAAAATGTTGAGGTTTCCGTCCACTCCTGTCTTCCAGTTTTCTAAAATGCTCTGCCCCATGATTGGTGTTTGTTAGCTTCCTTGCTACAGTATATTTTGCACTAACTAGGTCTTTGCTTCTGAGCTCTGCCTTGATCAGGTCTTTGTACTTTTCTCCCTCTAATAAGTATAGATGAGCTGTTTTGCTAAATGTGAGCGGGAAGATGGCTTCCTCTCTTCAGCCATGCCTTCACAGCTCAGATCTCGCCATTTGTGGGAGCGGTTTAATCTGATATGTAAATATAACGTTTGATCCAGAGGGATAGTCTAACGAGCAAAAGTGTCTGCTTTTCTCCGCCTTCCCTGCACGGTAATTAAAACAAAGCCCATTTGAGCTTTTCTCTTCCATCTCCTGTCTTTTCTGTCCGTCTCCTCCCTGTCTTTATGCTTTCTTCTTCTCTCGCTCTCTTGTTCCCTGCCTCTCTGTGTCTCCTCTTTGACACCAGCTCAGCACAGTCTTGATTTTTACATGTTTCATCCTTTACATTAGGCAGCTGCTGCATATTTTGTCAGAACTGTTGCTGTGAAGTACATTTGTCATATTGAAAATGCAGTGTTTGAAGCCGGGCTCTTTTGAAGTGGCTGATGTGCGGCTGTTTTAACTGGAAGGCAAAGGGACGGCAGTCGCCCATAATGGGGGAGTATTCAAATGACTGACCTCTAGATGACAGACCCAACCAACTGTGCTATGAATAAACAGCAGCTTGATGTGGCGCTTTACACTGTGCTTTGTTCAGGTGTTGATATCATGTTCCTATCATACTGCCTGCTAAATGACTGAAGGTCACTGGTGTCTGAGGGATGGCACTGAGATCCATTTACCTAAGAGCTGAAAGAGTGAGTGTGCAGAGCCAGTCAGCCTGGTGAGGTGTGTGTGTGAATGGTGATGAATATATTGCCTCAATTCCATATGAAGATATATTTCCTTATGAGAAATAAGCACACCCTCAAAATTTGTCAAGTAAACTATGAGCACCACCAGTTTTTGGTCTTACCATCATGCAAATGTGAATCACAATCAGCGTGTCCTCCTTATCTGTAGTCTGTGTGCTGCACACCATTCTTGTTGAGCAAGCATGTTTAGGTGGAGCGTAGAGAAACCAAGGAGCCTGGTTCCTAGTGCAAAGAAGCGGAAGAAATTCACAAGTGAGAAAACTAAATCGGTAGTGTCCGGAGATATATAGACTCCAGATGGGGACATGCCTTTCCAACAATATTATTTGTCAAAGAAACAAGACCTCTAAAATGGGGTCCTTTTTATACCCAAACCATTAATATGAGTTCGGTGTTCCTACCAACACACAGTCTTCTGGATAAACTAAATTATCCAAAGCCACACAAGGTTTTGTGATCTCAGTCAGCAGAAGCACAGCACCTTCTCAACTCCTCTGAGGCTGCGTCTTTACATCCATGGAGAAGACAGGAAGAAAATGGAAGAAGGATATAAAAAAGGGGTCTGTTGGTATTGCTTTTTGTCTCTCATAAAGTAACCTGTGATCCACGTCTCTTTCTTGAGTTTAGCCACATTGCGATATGTTTCAAACATCCAGGAAGTTTGCAATATTGTCTTGTGGAAACACATCAGAGCTATTATGAGTTAAACACAGATTTGTTGGTAGGCACTGCTTTTAACTGACTCGCCCATTCATCCAGCAATCCATCTTCTTCCACCTATCCATAGTGCCGTGTGACGGCTGAGGTAAATCAAACAAAAGAAAACACACAAACAAACGAAAAACTCACATACTGATTGAGTATTATCATTTACAAAAATGAAGCCAAATCGTTACTGCACATCAAAAAAAACTTTGCTTTCTTTTGTGATCGGCAGAACAACAAAACAATATCAAGTTTGAAAATATATGACTAGACCATATATATATATACATATATATATATATATATATATATATATATATATATATATATATATAGT
>VUQR01011850.1:24881-38883 GCA_015108515.1 Hemichromis elongatus
ACTATGATTATTGAACTACAACAATTGACACTGTTACTATATAAGCCAAATGTTTCATGTTTTGTGCCACTATGTGATTTTCCGTTGACTAAATAATGAAGCGTCATGGGTCACATTAGCTGGGAAAACATTTTTTTTCTCAAGTTACACTTTTGGGCATTATCATTGTCACAATGAGAAGAGGCCAGTGAGATGGGCTCATCATTTCCAAACATGCAGAGTTGCTCTCATGAAAGCTCTCAATCCTCAGCTATTTCCTAACCTAAGCACCTAAACATAAAACAGTAGTTTGTAACGCTTAAACATGATTATTGAATGAAAGCAAAAGTAAAATGTAAATGCAATAAATAAGCCAATTAATAAGCAACCTTGTGAATTCTCATTGCACTTAAAATGTTTGTTGGACTTGCACAAAAGTAAAGGTTAAAGATGATACCAAACATAAGATTACTTCCTCTTTTTTGGCTCAAACCGCTGTTTTTAAATAATCACATCTCTGGTTTTTCACAGCAGAGCAGAACTGTGAATGTGTATTGTAAATACAGGAAAGCAAGAAAATGGTAAACTTGCTTACGTTCTGCTTGCTATCAAACAGTTGAAAGTGTTTTGTGACCCAGTGCATCATATTTGGCTTATTTTTTTCAGTGTAACCGTTAAAAAGTTTATTTTTGGAGGCAGAGGGAAAACCCCAGCTTTGCCATTATAGATTTCTACATTAGCTCTTTTTCTCAGGATATTTATATAATATATATAAAGTCTCTGATATCACTGTAATTAAAATGTGTGTGCAATTGTTGTGCATACAAAACCGCACAATGTTTTTTTTTTTTTCAGGTGGAAATTGTAAAATATAGCCTCAGGCTTCATGGGTTGATTTTAGAATGAACAGCCAATAGAAGTGGTCCTGTTAATACAGTAACACACATGCATTCAGGTGAATGTCATGAAATGAGTTGAACGATTTGTCATAGGAACACTCCCTTAGATCTGGTATGGCTTTGTGCTCTGGGTTATTCATTTTAAATGATTATCTATGAGAGAAAGCTCTGATTTCTTTTTGGGTTTGCTGCAGAGTTACCATAACCTCTAATACTTCAACCCCAGCCTGAAGGAAATCTGTTTTCCATTTTGCTACCAGGTCCCAAAAGCGGCATCGTCATCTCAGTAATGATGGACAATTATTGCCCTCAGATGGCTTTATGATAAAGCGTTGTTAAAAGTAAAGTAACCTTTCTGTACATCACTTTGAGTATGAGACTAATACCGGTTGGTGTTGTGTGACTGATTAGAAATGAGGACATCCTTTTTATATCTGCAGCATGGAGGAATTGAATTCATACATCATGATACAGACAAAGTGGGGAAACAAGCAGTTAATTTAATGATCATAAAACTATTCAGAGGCATAGTAAGATCAATGGCCTCACTGAGTTAGTCTCTTATCCTTCTTTAAGAAAAACAGGAAGGGCTCAAGTTGTTTATCTCCATCAGATCCGATTTTAAAAATGCATATAAAAGCTATTGGTTAGACAGCTTTCTATGTCTCCTACAGGGCAAAAACATATTTCCTGGGTAAAGTAGAGTTCACTCTGTCACTACTATAAGAAGCCACATTCACACTTTGTCCTCTGATTATTTTACTTCTTAATTTTTAGGAATATAGTAGATTTAACATGAATTTTAATGAGTGTGATGTATGCATTCTGGTTCATATTGATGGTAAGGTCACTGGAGAGAGATAACGCCAAAGGCTAAATGTGGATTGGAGGTGTGTGTGTGTGTGTGTGTGAGAAAGAGAGAGAGAAAGAAAAAGAGAGAAAGGAGAGGACAACAAACTGGAGCCAGAACTCCTCATGCTAATACCAGGCAACCAGGAGAAAGAAGGGAAAAAAAACGAGCTTCATGAATTAATCTCTCCACTTCCACTTCTTTTTTGCTAAAGGCAGTCTTCCTCCCCAGCTTGAGTCTTGCTTCTCCTGGCGTCAGGGAAATTAATTAGCTGTTTGTCATCCCAAGCTCAAATGGGGGAACTGGGAGAGGACTTGAGACTCAATGGCAGAGAGGCAGCACACTGACTGGGATGGACTGGGGGCTGACTGGTTGGTTGGATGCTTGACAGGCAGGCTGGGATATGACACTGCAGGTGCTACTGCTGACTCTCCCCCTTTTCCTCCTCCTTCTCCTTCCCCTCCTCCTGAGCCTGGACCAGGGTTTGCCCGTCAGCCCAACCTCAATGTGTGCTTTAAAAGAGGCACCAGCTCACTGTTCTTTGTGAAGATAGAAGACGGAGAGAAGGGAAAAGCTACTTTTTTGTGTTATTAAAGGAGGACAGGTGGTATTCTCTTTCACTGAGCCTTAGGAAATACAGCCTAATGTTAGCCAAGGCTGCTTTCATGGCCTCGGGCTACAGCAGGGACGGAGATAGCAGGCAGCAGGTACTTGCTGCCATGGGGTAGATTTAGCAGCAGTGTGAAGCTTCCGATTTAGCCCCACCACACACACTTCTCTACTTTGTTATTTGATCGAGGCAGGTAACTTTCATCAGTTTTATCACAGTACAGTGCATTAGGACTTTGGACTAGATTGACTAGAATGAAAGTTTGGTTATAAGTTTGAGGGAAACTTGTTAAAACTACAGGAGGTGGCCTAAAAATGCTCCTTTCAGTGATTGTTTTTTACATTACAGGACGTAATACACACAGTATTCAGATACAGTTCTGAACACATCTTATTAGACCATCTTAACAGATCACCAAAACAAGAACACATAAATATTTTAGAAATATCTCAAAAACTTTTTTAAAAGTTATGAATTAGCAGAGATTTCTCCGAGAGGTCAGAAATAAATCAAATATAATAATATAACCATCAAAACACATTTTTCTGTTTAGCAAAGTAACCAAAGTTTTTTTTTTTTTTTTGCCTTTTTGTAAAAAATTGAATTTGAAATTTGGATAACAACAATAACTACATACATTAAAGATTAAAGATAAAAATTTTGACTAAAAATTTAATGATTATAAACACACAAAAATGATTTTGATAATTACGTGGCAAAAACCTTACACTGAGTGATCATCTAATACATTTCTCAGGGACTTTTTTAGAAAAAGTGAACTGATGCTGACATGTGACTCACTCCAATATGTGTGTGAAATCCATCGACTGGCATCTCCAATGAAGCATTTTAGAGGAAAAGAGAAAAGGGAAATATTTGATCTAATTTAATCATGAAAATTAGAGTTAACACTATGAGATAATTCATATTAGGCTGCTTGACTCTTTACTCTGACTTTAATGACACTGATTAAATGAGATACATCATGATGAGAAGGAGCCGCTGTCCTGATAGAATATATTTATAGATATATTATTGTACAACACTGAACCTATTCTGAACTTCTGAACTTGTCATGTGAAGAATAACCTCGGAGACCCTGTTGATAGATCCTATTTTGTCCTTATATTTGCAGTCTTGTTCTTTTGGTCAGACAGGCTATGATTGAGGCTACGACCAGACAAACAGTACATGGAGAACGGGTTCAGCTTTGGCTCAAAGAGAAGAAATTCGTCTTCAAATATAAAATAGCAACTACACCATCATAACAAGCTTAATTTTTTTGTAATCAAACCTTTATTTTGTGCAGGCAGTCCCACTGAGAGTCAATGTCTCATGTACAAGAGAGACAAAAAATGTTAGTTGTAGCAGCTGGTGGAGTGAGATCTTTGTGCATCTTTCAGTTATTTTTCCTTCAAACCACATAAAAAAAAAACTAAAAAAAAAACCCAAAACAAGTGTTTTGTGTTGTCTGAACAGTGCTTTTTTGTGATTCCCAAAAGCACAATACTCCCTCTGAGCATCGTTGTATGGTGGTTTAGAATGCTGCTGCCTTCTCTTTATCAGCTGAGGATGCAATTATGTTGCGTGTGTGTGTGTAATATATAGAACCGTGTGTGCAATGAGACCAGCTATACTTACTTCAAGTGCATATTGTGAAGCCTTTATGTGACTCCGAGCATTTAGCTCGTAATCAGACAGATTTTTACTATGACACTTTCTAATGACTAGCTTTTTTTGGGAATGCATCCGTTGTGTGTGTATCGGTTCATACGGTGCATGCGTCTATGCATGTCTGTGTATACCTGTCTTTGTTGAACTAGAAGTGGACGGGCTCCTTCAACTGGCGTCCACGATGTGTGTGTGTTGTCTTGTATTTGTTGTCTTTGTTGTGTGCCTCTAATCCCCAAGTCCCCGAGGCTCCAGGGGAACAGCTGAAGCAGGGGCAGCAGTGGCTTGTCAGCCCGGGGCTCCCGCTGCTCCTCTCCCTTTCACTGTTCCCCATATGGTCCTGCAGCGCCAGGTCCCTGGGGGCCTGTTAGCGCCGCACCACCCAGGCCTGCGCCCTGCCACCAGGCCCCTCTCGCCTCCTGTCTCACCCCAGCACCGGAGCCCGCCGTCACCCCTCCGTCCCCTCTACCCTCTCTGCTTTTGTGGCCCCCCTCCCTCCTCTTCTTTTGATTGTCTGGATCATGTCTCGATGTGAACCCAGATCTTTCCTCCTCATTTTGTTGTCTTCTGTTAACCACACACAACACCCCCTCCCCCTTTTTTCTTCCTCTACCCCTTAATTGATGGTTTTTTTCTTCCTTGCCCTCATCTGTCTCCTATTTCTCCAGGCTGTCCTCCTTTGCAGTGTACTGAAGTTAATACATGGATTTATGCCTCCCATTACATGTATGAATTACCTCTTTTTCTTCCCTGCAAGAAAAGTTTTTGGAGAAACTGTGAGCTGCAACTGATACCACAACATCGGCACTCTTCATACATGAACCTAATGGAGCACCGGTGCACCCAGCACTACTTGCGGCCCCCAAAGCTGAGGCTCCCTGTCTCTTTAAAGAGTGATTTAAAGTCTCAGGGCTCTATACAGACCTTGCTGCTAGAAATTACGCGTCTCTAAATCAGCTGTCACTGCCTCTCGGGGATTACTAGGGATTTATAAATGAACAGGGAGTGCTGTTTCACACAAGTTATCAAACAGATCATAAAACACCATCTCTGGGATTTGACTGTTTGGTTACCCATGTTGGAGCTGCAACTTATGGTAATTCTGCTGCTTCTCTGAGCATTTGCACTAGAGAAAAGATTTCTGTGATGATGTTTTTTTTCTTTTCCCCATTTTGAAAATGAAATTTGACTGATCTGATCTGAGTAACTCTCCTTACACAACTAATTTTCCTTAAACGAACACTGGTAGATATGACGATATGTCACATGAGAGGATCTCCTCATGTCCAGGTCTTTCAGTTCATACTCATGTCATCTGATTTATCATATTGATTTGCCATCTAGTTTTGTCATACACCAGTCGTTTTGATCACATCAAATGTTAATCTGAGAAAAAAAAGAAAGAAAAGAAGAAATAAGGTTTTTCTGGCTCAGTTTGAGTGGAACCACACATTGAGTCCTAGCGCCCCCTGTTGATAGCATCAGCACAGTGTCATAAACCTCGTCACACCTCTGGGCTCCTACAGCTCCCAGCCAAAGTAACTGCAGTGCCCAAATGAAATTAAATGAATTTCTACTTTTTTTTTTTTACAAAAGAGAAAGCAAACATGTAAGTGAACTGTTTATTGTAGGAGTAATAAAACAGTGCGTGCACAGATACCCTTCTTCCCAAAATTTCTGGTTCTACTATACTCAAAAATCTCTTCAGGCTGACAAGAAAATGACTATACAGTCTCAATGTGCAATATTTGGTCAATAAACGTGTTCTGTTTTTCTTCCAGGTTTTCATCTTTGAGCTAAAATCAAAGGTTACTGAGTTTGCTCTGTTGTTGCTCCACATAAAGTAATATCCAGCAGTTGACAGGATAAAATCAGTTCAAAAGACAAAAGGTGTAAAGATTTTCACTTCCTTTAAATAAGTCTGAAGTGCTTCGTGGTTTATGTGAAGTCTACTCTCACTGTTTTCTTGCAGCTCTTTTTATTTCTTATATTTTCTTTTTCTTTTTTGTATTTATGCGATATATAATTCCAGTATTAACATATGAATATGTTAATATATTTCATTTAAGTGCAAAATACTTTTTGATCCAGTCCTATTGTTTTAAATGTGCTATTTGAATTTAAATGACTTGACCTTGCTTAAACACTTTGTGTGGAAAATATTATTTTATCTCTTATATCACAGATTTTATGTGCACTGCCATACTGCTGCTGGTAATTCTCTTGCACCCTTGTAAATTGTTCTTTATCAAATAGTAAGGACCATTTTGCAGTTTCATACAAATTCAGCAACAGTAAACATAGTAGTAGAACTTCGAGACTGAAGATAAAAAAATCAAGACCTCAGCAAAATCTTAAAGATTTTTTTCTTAAATTTGTTTTTTAAACTGGTGATTCTCTACATGCTTGAACAGTGTATTAATGTCAGGTTCAATGTGACTGAATGCTGATAAAGCCAATCAGCATTCAATCAGTTGGTGTATAAAGCAATCCACAAATACTAATTTCTGTCACTTTGTTTTGCATCACATCAAAAGTCAGACATTTTTCCCTGTCAGATTTGAATAGTCATCGGTTGTAACACCTAAGAGTTTGTCCCAGTTTAGTCTAAGCCTATCAAAGCCTGCAGTTACCTATATTACTTACATCACAGCTGTCCCTCAGGGCCAATAAGAAAAATTCTCAATTGTTTGTTTTGCTTTTAAACTGAAGCTCAATGTTTGCTGCAATTTCATCAATAATCTGTCCTTGATCTTCATCTGTCTTCTTACAGTTTGCTTGGAGAGGGACACATTCTTCAATGCTTCTTTTTCTCCAGGGTACTTTAGCATGTCTGAGTCCACCAAAGCTAAATTCTGATAAGATAATATTTTACTGTCTTTTTTTGCAATGTTATGGGAAATCAAAATGATGGTCTTGAGTGCTCCATCCCTGTAAATCTTTTTATTAGAGGTTTCAGTGCAATGTATAATACCTTTCAAAGAAGTCCAGAAAAACCACAGTTTATAAAAATTGTTTTTCGTCCCACAAACTGTATATCTATTTTTACAGGACATTATATCTTTTACCCACTGCGCATGCAAGGGGGGAGAGGAGTCTTTCCACTTAAGTAAAATAGCTTGTCTGGCCAGCAGTAATGAGAAGTTTAATGCTCTGGAGTTAGGCAACTACAGATTCTGGGCCACCCAAACATAGCACAGAGTGGTTTAATTTGATGCCGCAGGACTTGACACATCAAATGGAAAACGGAGTTCCAAAAGTTGGCCAACGAAAGACAGGACCAGTACTTATGAAGTAATGTACCAGGAGCACTCCCACACCTTCTACCAGTTGGGTTCGCCTCTGGGTATATGTGCACCAACTTAGCCCTGGACCAGTGCTCCCGATGGACTATCTAAAATTAAGTAAGTGTGTGTCGAGCCCACATTGATATGATATGATTGATTGATAACTCTACAAAAGATTTTAGACCCGTTCTGTGCCAAATGTGAAAAGCCTTATCTGTTATTGAAGTAACAAATAGGTGGTTTGCTGCAACTGGGCTTTAAAGTAAGAAAGCACAGAGACCAAAAATCTTCCTAAACTGAGAGCAGATTCTGCAGGCGAAAGCGCATCAAATCCGACTTTTTTGACCTTATGCAACCCATATACGATCATGGTGTGACAGTGTGAACAGCACAAATCCGATATTTTCAAATCCAATCTGGGTTGCTTTCGTATGTGGTACTGAATCCGATACATATCTGATGTTTTAGAAAGCGACTGCTGTTTGAACGGTCATGTAACATTAAATCCGTCTTTTACATCACTGACACAAGACAGACGCCGATTATCAGCGCCGGAGAAGACAAACGAGAAAGCATGGCGGCGGAAACTGGAGACAGTGCGAGTCAATCTCAGTGTCCTTCTTTCTCTAATTCATTTGTCAAAACTCTGTCAGTTATGACTGTGCAGAAACTGATAGACAGCTGCAACAACACCTACTGGCTCTGCAGCCGCCATGTTTACTCCCGTGAACGGCGCGCGTGGTGCGTGACGTCTTCTTTTGTGCATGCGGGTCGCTTTGAGGGCCGTGAACGTTCACACTAGAGCGCGTTTGCTGTCACATTTTATTTGTAGTGTGAACAACCAGACAGAAACAATCAGAACTGAGCATGAAGACCTGCAGTGTGAACGCAGCCGTAGAACAGCAACAGCAACAAAAACACAGAACAAACACAAACACAGAGCTGAAATGTAATCCACAATGGCGCACAAACTGAAGTACGCATTCAAACAGCTCACCGATAGCAGCCGTCCACATGAGGAGACGAGGGGAAAAGTGTCATCCCTAGAGGCACAGCGGAGTAACCCCAGGATCGCTAGACGGGATTCTGCCACTGAGGCCTCGCTAATAAAGCGATCCAGGGTCGAGCAGGGCACAGGAAGACAATACAGCCAAGGAGGTAAAAGGTAGCGTGATAGAGAAACTCCAAAGGCAGGAACTCTGAGGACACTTCCTACTCTGGCAGATGCACAAACTTCAAACACCAAAAATGTCTCTCCCATTAGAAGTGTGGCAGCTGAAAGGAGCAGGTGTAGTAGAGGAGGTGAGGAGGCTGAATGAAACAAGCAGCAGTGCATGGGTGGGAGGGAGCAAGGTGAAGAACCATCCTGGTTGGCTTGCCTGTAATCCTTCCCTGGTGGTTAAGCCTGACGGACGGCTGTACTAAGGGTCACATACGGGACAACACCACAAGAGGTGTGTTAAGGTCACAGCCCAAATTAAGGCCACAAAGCACAGCTCTGAACTAAAATACATAAGACTAAAAGGTCTCACAGCCAAGCACTCAAATGGACCTACACTAATAGGCTTGTAATAATATTGAATGTCAGTTCCAACAGTGCTGGATTTGGACAGATAAGGACAAAAGTAAAGCCTTAAAACTTTAGTAAAAGCTCCAGCATTTACCCTGAAATCAAGGTGGAGACATGCTTATGTACAAACATGCATGTTGAATACTTTGAACTGATTACTGGCAAAAAACCAGTCTGTAGGCTGCAAACACACAGTCGGTTAAACATATCCTACATTTATGAGCTCTGCTAACAGATGCTGTTATGTCTTATTTCATTCAATTCAATTTTATTTATACAGCGTGAAATCACAACAAGTCGCCTCAAGACACTTTATATATGGTCTGAGACGACCCTCAAACAGGCACTTTGGCAACAGGTGGGAGGAAAAACTCCCTTTTAACAGCAAGAAACCTCCGACAGAAGCAGGCTCTCGGAGGGGCGGGGCCATCTGCCACAACCAGCCGGGGTGAGAGAAACAGAGACAGGATAAAAAGACATGCTGTGGGAGAGAGAGCCAAAGATTAATAACTATAATGATTCAGTGTGAATCATAATAGCTATTCATCCATGTTCCATCCAAAATCATTTAGCACATGGACCAACCTTAATCTAAAGTGACATTATGATCTTTTGTAGCTCGAGTCAGGACAGATATAAATGACACATATATCGGAGCATAGTAGCAGCTGAACAAATACCCAGAGTCCCTCTGCTAACAGTGTGACAGGAACGAGTATCACATTCGCTGATAGAGGCAGTGCGGTTTGACTCTGGCACTCTCATGCTTCAGCTGACTTGCACACACAAGAGAGTCAACATGAGCTAGTGTTGTTCACAAAAGCTGGTACATTTACAACACACTGAAGCACCGGGGCTCGGTTCCTCCTAGTCAACTGCTATTGGTGCCTTCCAATGTAACGCACCTTAATGCAAGTGTTGTTGTGATTTGGCGCTATATAAATAAAATTACACTGAATTGCTTCACGCAGCTCAAACTCCGTAAGCGGCGCTTCTGTTGCCCACAGGATCACACTATTCACTTACATCCACACAAGGAGTCCACACCTGCCCCAAAGACAAAGCTTGAGAGCAGCACAGACACCCAGGACAGACGCCTTTATAATGTCCGAGGGCTTTTTGTTGAGTGACCCCAGGTGGAGAAAATGAGTGGCAGCAGGGCAGCACCACACACACACACATACACCCACACACACAGCTCCACAGAATCTAACCACGGCCATTTCTCAAATTCTTGCACTGCAGTAGTAGAGATTTGCATAATTGAGATTTTAAAATAAGCAGTTATAAATCTTGTACTAATAGTGAGTTTCATTAGGAGTAAAAATGTCTGAGTTCCTAGTAACGAACCCTTCTGTTCTCGTAAGAAACAGAAGGTGGCGTAGCTTGTGTGTCTGATGCCTGAGCCTTTGGCTCACGAGGATTAACTGTACACACTGACCTTTGACCAATGAGCATCTGTCTGTGGAACGGTGTATATGAAGGATAGGAAAACCGTTAGCATCTGATTTACCAATAATCTGTTTCTTATCTGCAGGGACTCCATTAATTTCAGCACACATGGACGAGTAAACAAGACTTTGGAGCCTATCAGGCACAAGGAACCATGGAGACTGCAGTGGGCAGGGTGACATGTGTGATAGGACCCAAATGGCAAACTAAGATTTACAAATGTTAAAATGATTGGTGTGTCACGTTGGAGGACACACAGTCATTCATTTAGCCCACTTAAAGGTGGTTCTGTTCACTAGCTACCAGGCGGCCAGGCGCGCCTGTCCCAGTCTAGCCAGGCCAAGTCATGTAGACTACATGTTTGTAGAGCACTTTTTAAAAGCACACAGTTACAAAGTGCTTCACTGTTTAGATGAAATCACACGTTCAAACACAGAAACACAGAGTCAAACACATCACTGCACGCACACATTACCAGAACAATTAGAGACAAAAATCAGAATGAATATTATTAATAGTTAATTAATATTAATATTAATAGTTATAAAGTTATTATGCACTTATTTGAAGTCAACAAAGGTTTGAGTTTTGCAGTCGTTGTGACATGAAACAAACAAACTGGGTGAGCTTTGAAATGTGAAATTCAAAATGAAACGTCTTTGCCAAAGTAACACCGATGCTCTTAGCACATGATAGTGTGATAGTGTGAGTACTGCTTCCTCATAGAGCCCATTTAAAAGTGTGACCACAGTGAAGTCCCATTTTAAAGCGTTTCACTCACTGTTTTGCCGTCTCGGTATTTTGGAATCAGGTATGAGAAACAAAAGGTGACAGAAATATGAGAATCAGGCCAGTCCCTGAACACATTCTGCTTTATTTATATTTCTCACTTTATTAGGGACCAAAATGAACCTCGTCATCATTTCCGTGTGTTTATGGAGGTCATAGAGCAGGAAAGCCAGGGAACATTTTTCCAGAGAAGTCAAAGTTGTCTGGATCCCAGCAAAGATTTGAGAGAGATCTAAAGAAGATATGTGATATCAGAGGAGCTGAAGGCGCCACATGAGAAATCCTTGCTTTTGTAATCTCACTCTAAAGTGACGTCACGCAAGAATGATGCTAACCTCCACAAGGGAAGGGTAATATAAGCTAACAAAGCAAGCACTGTCTAAATAAGCTATCACGTGTATTTATAGGTCCAACTATTTAATAAAAGCACAAAGGAGCTCCCACTTTATCCTAGCTGAATGTTACATCATGAGCCGTTTTGGTTGTAAATTATTTACGCATCAGTAGCTCACGCTGCATTTTATATGCGTCCAATGTCATTCAGTGAAGCTGAGGCACCATGACTGCAGTGTGCTATGTTCCTGACAGCCACTGTGTTAGCACCATCAGGGATACTCTGCTCTTAGATTAAGTACAAGGATATGATGCAAGACTGAAGTTAATTGTAAAGATGCAATTTAAAGTTCAGAACTTATAACAGCTAAGTTACATATAATGTTTTATGTAAGAGCCATTGTAGTAGTAGCTGCAGCCAAAGCACTAACAGGAAGAGAGAGTATATTTCTCCCATGTTGGCATCTATTCATTAGCTCCTTGTTAAAGACTAGAATCAATTTTAAAATCTTTCTCCTCACATACAAGGCTGGTAATGCCTTAAATACCTCACCTTGTACTTCTTAGAGCTACTAAAGGTAGAATGGGAGGCAAAGCCTTTAACTTTCAGGCCCCTCTTGTGTGGAAGCAGCTCCCAGTTGGGGACCAGGAGACAGACAAGATGTTTCTACTTAAATAACTCCTTGTTAGGGTTGGACCAGGTGACCATTAGTGTCATTAGTATCTCTTCTTCATACTATTGTAGGGTCTGCCTTACAATATAAAGTACCTCGAGGTGACTCTTGTTGTGATTTGGCGCTGTGTAAATAAAACTGGAGTGAATTTATTTGAATTAACTTGTGTCTTCTTTCTCATCCAGTTTGTGTTATGCCGTGTTTGTTGTTTATGGTTTTGCTATACTTATCTCTGTCCCTGTCTTTCCCCTCATCCTTAACCACTCCACAAACCTCCAGAGATCTCTTCCTGTTAAAGGGGGGTTCTTGCACCCCGTGATCGCTCAGTTCTTCTTGGTTAGGGCTCTCTCATATAAGAATACTACACGATAATAAAATACTTTATACAATGACTACTACTTAAAAATAGTAATGTGATGTAAACAGTTTTTATCTTGTAGTTAACTGTTATTCTGACGCCTTTTGACACTTATGGCGTTACAACTCTTGTCTTGTACTTGCTTGTTTCCGCTCACACACTCAAACTTGTGATCGTTAACCTGTCAGTATTAATGAGGGTTAATCGTATGATTATTAACCTGGATCTCTCAGACACATATTCAGTTAAAATCCAAATCATCGAGGCAGGAGCTCACCAGCTCATCCTCCGTGCTCTCCAGATGTGTCTCCTCCGCTGCGGCAGCTGTTGCTGCGTCGCCCCCGCCGTCGCCGTCCGGAGGCTCGGCCAGCCTCTCCAAGCACGCAGACCCCAGAGAGGAGCTCTTGTGGTGGGACTGCACCAGCTGAGACACCGTGGGTTTGTTTGGGCTGGTGGACTTGTGCTTGATCGAAAACTGCAGCTTGTCCCTTCCGACCGCTTTGCCGCAGAGCTGTGCCTCCTTAATGTCCACATCAGCCGGAGAGGAGAAGAGCAGGTCGGGCTGCGAGGAGGAGATCACCCGGTCCAGGACGACATTTTTCTTTCGCTTCATCTTCTTGAACATCCACATGCCTCGCTCCTTCTTGTCTTCGGCCTCTCTGGCGCCCAGCTTGGGGCTGAGCAGCGGCTTGGCTTTGGCTTGAAGCTGTTTCCACATCGTGTTTTGTTGGGACGAGCTGCTGTCATTCTCGTCCGCCTCGCTCCGCTCCATTCCCGCCTCTACTCGGAGCTCCGGCAGGCTGTCACATGCACAGGACCACTGAACTACCGACACATACCCCGTTCGTCTTATTCGGCCGCATTAGACGGCAGCAAACACGCAAAACCTTGTACCGACATGCACGGAAATACTTTCTCCAGCCAACAGGGCTGTACGTAGCTCATCTGAAGACGTGGTGCCCCAGACCCTGCACCGTCAAACAGTCTGCCAATGAGTCTATCATTAACCTATCAGATACTTTGTAGAGCCTCCAGCGGAGAAAGTTTACCTGTACACCAGGCTTTACTTACAAAGTATATGACTGAGTATGAAAAATAGATGTTTAGACCTCAGTTTGGTTGGGTAAACAAACAGATAAGCTACAATATTCCCACATGTAACCCTCAATATATTTGTAATAAACATAATTTAAAGACCAAATTCATACATTGATTCATACATTTTCATCCTCATATCAACATCATTCTACAATTTGTCTCTTTGCTTTTTATACAGTGAAATTACATTATTTTCTCTCTCTCTCTCTCTCTCTCTCTCTCCCTCTCTCTCTCTCTCTCTCTCTCCCTCTCTCCCTCCAGCATCAGTAAATCCATCAGAATCAGCATCAGAATAATTTATCTCTGAGAAAATGATTTAACGAGACAATACACAAGTTAACACAGTGACAACTGACACAGACTTTCAAAGTAAAACAGGAAATACAAACACAAACTCAGGGACACGAACCAGGCACCAAGTGAGCGACACAG
>VUQR01011851.1:0-18081 GCA_015108515.1 Hemichromis elongatus
ATATTTCCAGCTCAGTAGCAACATGTTTCTGGTAAATATTTGGATCTGTGCTGGCCTCCTGCTGTCCCTCCCTCACTGTACGTATCAGTCGTGCACAGAAGGGACACCAAAACAGTGCGCAGATGCAGAATTTGCTCCAGGAATCAATTTGGCCGGGGAGGGCTTTGATATCACCAAAATGGAACGTAAGGGGGCCTTTGTGCTCGACATGAATCAGTGGAAACGCAAAGATAAAACATGCATGCTGTGTACCAACCCTTATCTTGAGAACATAAAGCAAAAGCTACCCCTGACAGTGGTGGACTGGAGGGCAAAGCAGTCCTGCAGCGCCAAAGTTTCCACCAAACTTCACAAATCCAGCGAGTCGCTTGTCAGTTCCAGCACCTCTTCTGTTGAAAACAACTGGAAGACTGATCTAGATGTCAAAGTAAATGAAAAAGGCGGCTCTGTTATGCTAGCTGGTACCAGTTCTAAACTGGCAGAGTACTCCATGGAGAAAACAAAGAGTGACAAATTCAGCTTCTCAAGCCAGCATGTGTCGTGTGAGTACTACAGGTAAGGCATGCTACCCTTTGTGAAATAAATGAGATAGTGTCACACGCTTGTTTTATACTCCTTCTGTCTTTTCTTGTCTTTCATCTCTCTGTAAACAAGCTACCGAGTATCAAACACTCCAAAGCTGCACAAAGAATTTCGCAAAGCAGTGAAAGATCTTCCCAAATATTACGCCCCAGAATTCAAACAACGATTTTACAAACTGATCGACAACTTCGGTACCCATTACATCACAAAGGTAAGAGAACATATGTAACAACAGTATTTAATCAATAAAAGTTGGCATTGTTATAGGAAGTAAACTTTTTTTCAAATGTCTTTCATGTGTTATCCCAGGTAAAGCTCGGAGGAAGTATTGACTCTGTCACCAGCATCAAGCAGTGTCAGGCCAGCCTGCAGGGACTGAGCTTGGAGGAGGTGCAGCTGTGTCTGGAAGCTGAGGCGTCTGCGAGCATTAAAGCCACAATAAAAGCCGAAACAAAACACTGCCAGAAAGCTACAGACAAGCTGGAAAATAAGAACTCATTCTCCGACCTCTTCAATGACAGGTACAGAACATTTTATTACACACAACAACATCAAAACTTCCTGTCCAGTATTTCCCCATCGATGACTGATTGGATTGGAATAAATAATGGGAAAGGTGGGAGTTTGAGTCAACACCTCTAATATTTTGTTTAGTCATTCCTGAGGCTATGTGACGTTGCATCGGCTATTTTCAGTCACATGTCTATTTTAAACTACATGATTACACTTTACCTATAATATTTTATCTGTTTTCACCCTTTAACTACTCACATTAATATTTTAAGATAAAATTTCAGCACATCTGTTTGAAATAGTCCCCTCTTTTGCAGGTTTACAGATATAAAAGGTGGGCATACTACAGACCCAGACCTTCTCTTCTCTGCAGACAAAAATCCAGCTGCCTACAAGGAATGGCTGGAAACCCTACCAAAAAATCCAGATATCATTTCATATTCCTTAAATTCCCTTCATGAGTTGCTTCCTACCACAGCCAAAGCCCGGAAAAACCTGCGCTCTGCCATTAGCCATTACATCCTGGAGAAAGGTCTGTGGAAAAACTGCAGCGCTGGCTGTCAGACTGGGATTAAGAGTGACTCGAGGGATCCCTGCGTCTGCCAGTGCCACAATGACCCCGCCGTGAACCGAGACTGCTGCCCGGCTCGTAAAGGTATGGCACGGATCATCATAACAGTACAGCGAGCCTCTGATCTGTGGGGGGACCACACCACAGCTACAGATGGATACGTGAAGGTGTATTTTGAGGGAACAATGAAACAACGTACTAGTGTCATTTATAACAACAACAACCCACACTGGGACACGGTCGTCGACCTGGGCTCTGAGGATATTTCATCAGCTAAACTGAGATTTGAAGTCTGGGATGAGGACAGCAAGTGGGATGATGACCTGCTGGGAGAATGTGAGCCACTTCTGACTGCTGGAGTTACAACAGATGTCTGTCCCCTGCAGCACGGCCAGTTGTTTTTCAAAGTGGAAGTGCAATGTGCTCCGAGTCTGACTGGAACGTCATGCACGGACTATAAACCCACTCCTATTAGTCCAAGTCTGAAGAAGCTGTATGTGTCCCGTAACGCTCATCCTATTCCACAGGCCATCCTGTCAAAGATGGGCGTGTTTGTGGACAAATCAAGCTCATGGAAAAACCAGAGTTTTACTCTCAAGAGTTTCAAGTATGACATGGAATAACACGCACTTACGAATTTGGTGAGACTTAAAAGGGAAGAATATTTCTACCTGGGCCAAGGGGGGGGTGATGTATTGATTTGTTTGGTTATTATTCTGTTTGTCTGTTTTTCAGGACTGAACACAGATCTCAGGAGTCACTTGAAAACCTAACCAGAAGAGGCTCGGCGTCAACACAAAGGATTCATTCTTTGCTTTCATCTTGCAATTTCCAAAATATACCTTATCTCTCACTAATATATTTCCATATGGGATCATTTGTGCAATGTTTTAATATTCTAGATGTCAGAAAACTGGATTAATATATTCTAATATATTTAATAAATATTTTGACGATTATGCATTTGTATTCTCTAAAGCCAGTTAGATATGAAGACATTATGTAGCCATAAATGTTGTAGATCATATAAAAGTTTCTTCTAATTCGGCTCAACCTTGACTTATAATCTTGTTATCTCCCATTAATATGATTTTATCTGCAAATTCATTAGCAGAATGAATTTTACTGCATTCACTTTGTAGCAGTTTATTGTATCAGTTGAAGTATTTGCACTATGTTCCAATATATGTATTTTATTCTCACTATAAATGCAGCTTTATTATGCATAATAAATATATAATATCTGAACTCTTTGTTCTTGTCACTATTTCACCCTGCTTTTGGTGGTAGTGTTTACTTTGGCAATGTCACCTAACATTAAAAGGGAAGTGGTAAAACTTCCTGTGTGCGGATGAGGTTTCATTGTGTCTATTAAAGAGAACACTATTGCACGCAAAATGTTTTGACTCAGAAGCTTCTATTTAGCGTCACTGGTTGATATAATTTATTGGATTAAAACAGCACAAATCATTATTCCAAAACACACAGACACATTTCTTGCATTTCACATCCATTTATGTTTGTCAATCACCACCGAGCCTTTTGAGCACTGCCAGGAACAAACTCGTGGGTGCTGCAGGTTTAAGAGGAGGGAGACAAGCAGACAGACATCTGGTTTACAGATGTCCATTCACAGGGAAGGACAAGGTGGATGAGTAGAATGAAAAACAAAGACATACAGACATGACAACAAAACAAAATATAGTAAAACACACAGAAAAGCTCTGCAAACTCATTGGACTGAACACTTTATGGCAAAGATCCACTAGAAGAAGTCCAGGTCGTTAGAATTAGCCTGGTTAAACACAGACACAGAGGAAAAGGGGAAAGCACAAAGATGATTAATCAGGAGGAGAATCAATAATTACACAAAATATGTGCAAAGTAGGGAAATCCTAATAAAAAGAATCATTGTGCCCACTTTTCCCATAAGGTTATTCTTGGACTTTAGAGGAGCTTTGCATAATTCACAGTTTGAAATAATCTTTATGTATCTTTCGCTTTACCTTTACTGCTCATCCACTGTCTAAAACAGAGGTGGGCAACTTCAGGCCTCACCGGCCGGTGTCCTACAGGTTTTAGATCTCACTCTGGGTCAACACATCTGAATCAAATGATTAGTTCATTACCAAGCCTCTGGAGAACTACAAGACATGTTGAGGAGGTAATTTAACCATTTGAGCTGTGTTGGATCAAGGACACATCTAAAACCTGCAGGACCGGCCCACGAGGCCTGGAGTTGCACATCCCTGGTCTAAAAGCTAAAGTTTTCACTCATGAACCTTGTACCATAACTGAATAACCAGGTTCAGATTTAGATGCGCAGCTGTTCTTTTTCACATGCAGCACCCAGCAGTAAACATTACATATTCTCGAAAATACAGCTTGTGGTTTAGCTTTCTGGGCAGACATGCAAGAGGTGACACAAGTAATGGTGGCAGTGACGTATTAGCTTGGGCAATAGGACAATAGTACAGCATACTGTAGCTCAGGAGGACGAGTGGGTTGTTTACTATTTGCAAAGCTGGCTGCTCCATTCTGCATGCCAAAGTATCCTTAGGTCAGATACTGAACCCCAAGTTCAGATGGGTTTATTGGAGAGTGAATGTGTGTGAGTGCTGGATAGAAAGCATTCACAAGACGTAGAAAAAAGTGCTAGTGTTAATCGGAGAATGACGCTTTGAGTCTTTAAGTAGCTTAGAAAAACACAAAATAAGAACTAGTCCTTTTACTATTTATCACTAAGGCTTTATACCGGGGAACAACAAGCTCAAGACTGACTGATTTCTGATACAACTACAGCAAACATTTGCGTTCTTACAGGCCAACACCATCTCACTCTCTGTCTCAGTAAAGTTCAGAGCAGCAGTGTTCGTTTGAAAACAGCAGAAGAAGCATTTGACGCCCCTCCACCTTAAAGGTCACATTCCACTTAAGCCAATTTATGTCTTATTGGCTGCCAGTGGCAGACAGAAAATCTAGATCTAGCAAGCAGATGGGCTCGTTGTGCTCACGGGACGTTTTCTTACCTGGGCTGTCAATTAGTCACAGGTATGATATCAGTAAGACTGGTCAGTCAACCCATTAGAGTTCAATGAGCAGGCCTTTTGTGAAGAGGTTGATTGTACCTCAACCACCCTATCTGTCTGAGGTTAACCAATTTTTTTCACCCCCTAAGACTAAGCGAGTAGAGAAAAATGCCAAACAAAGGGACACAAGCTATAGTCAAACATGCTACAACTCAAAACACCTAATGCAGACTTTGAAGATCTCGCAAAGTTGTTGTTATCGCTCAGTTGCCAAAGGACATGATAGCACACTCCTTTTGCTTTAAGCCAACTTTAGCTGGCAACCCCTCATAAGCAGCAGATTTGAGCAACAGATGTCAGAGCTTTGACTATCCTGGGAATATCCACTTTTTGACATCACACAGTTACAAGAGTAGAAATTTTTTTACACAAACCAGCAGGAAACCTGAGCTTTTGACTCACAGGGATTACTACTACACACACCAACTTCATTATTTGACCATGTTTAAGACGACCATCCGTCACTGTAACAGTAAATATATGATAGAAAACAAGAAAAAGTGTATTAGCTCCAATTTAATAGTAGCTTCATGCACTATTTCTCACCTTTGTATCCATTACCCAGGGCAGCATTCACTTGATCATATTTGCCAGTCTGCTCTCCTGTTAAGCGATCAGCACAGGTCAGAGTTACAAATTCGCTAAAACCGAAACAGTTACATTGAGACAAACAAATCTGAAAGCTATGTGTTAAACCTGGCAAAAAAAAAGTAGCATTAGAGGACTTAGCTATCACACTATGCAGGCCACATGCCCACCCTAAAGAGGAATATAATGCATAAAACATGCAGATGCACTTTCAGTGTGCAAGCTACCTAAGTCAAAAGAACAACAGTGAATGCATCACAATTGTGTTGCTATTCTGATTTAAAAAGAATCCAAGTAAAGAACACTAATTTTAGACTCGTGCAAAATCACGTGATAATTACATATGAAGGCAGTTGTCAGCACAGTAACATCTGTTGTATGCTGTCTGTTGTTACTGTGATATTGTGCAAGATGACACGACTAATAAGGTAACCAGAAGCAGCAGTAGTGATAGCTCATCACGAATGAGGAAGTGTCTGCGGTTTTCTTACCCAAAGCATCTTGAGCCGGCCCTAGCTGTACACCGAACCCTAAAAAAACACACACAACAGAAATTACACTTCTAAGGCCAGGACTGGGGGTGTATGTATCTGAAAACATGCCAGGGGTGTGCTCTGAGAATTTAGGAGTACAATAGAAGTAATTTGAGAGTAAGAGTGCTATAACTTGAACCTGCTTGTTGAGCTCCATATCCTGCACCAGGGCCTGAAAGAGCACACAAAAGAAGCAACAATAAAGAGTCAATATCAGGAAGGATCACATATAAACGGCCCTGCAGCTTATCTCTGAGGCTTTTGACCTCATTGGGACTGAAGTAAAAAAAAAAAGAAAACCAAAAAGGCAACGCTTATCTGAACCACGCGGTAACGGTAACTTTCCATCTTAGAGCTTCTCACACTTTTTTTTCTCACCATATTTGGCAGATTTAGCACCTTCAGCACCAAGACCAAGCTGCTGTGCAGAATATGGATAGCCGCCATCACCTGTGGGCAATGAAAGAAATTGGGTAAATGTGACTATTTAACAGTTCGCTGAGCTTTAATACTGTGATAAACTAACCAGATGTGACAAAATGAGAAAATTGTAAGCCTTGTTGATTTATTAGTTTATGTACTTAATACCAACAACAAGGCTGGGGTAAGGCCAATTTCACTTGTGTTGTATGATCACTGTTTGCTGCAGCATTTCGAGGCCCTTCAAAGATGATTCCAATAACGTGACTGGATTTTTCAGGTTACAAATTTATAGTGAAGTGAAAAGCGTCCTCATATAAAAAGAAGCAAAATGACTCGAAGACAGAAGGGGAAGTCTACCATCTTCATATATGAACCGACTTTCTATGATTATTGTGTTATTTACGATTACTATAGTCATGCTTCCAGTTTACAGCAGTTACCCAGTCATTTATCTTAAGCTATGCTTGCTAGCATTAGCTTTTAACCTAGCTTTCCAATCACTTGTCTGGTTTTTGTTTTCTGGCTCCAAAACACCAACATGGGGTCAATGTTGAGACAAAAATTGGGTTCAGAAAATAATGGGTGATTTCATGGTGGCTACATCTATTTCCATCTTTTATTTACAGTCTGTGATTGACAATTAAATATTGTTTTTTGGTCTGCAGGACTCAAAATAAGCCAAATTCATCTACTTGTAATAAAGTCACTGAGTCTGTGTTACATTATATTACAAAATGTTGTGCATTTGCCAGTTATGTCCTAGCATTTGACAAGAAAAAACCTCTTTAGTGCGAGACAAAAATTTCTCTATATAGACAATACGCTGCAAGTGTTTACTGTAGCCTGAAAGGACAAACCGTATCTTTCTATGAGTGTAACTAATGTGATGCACCTATCTGAAAAAGTGCAACGCTACCCAGTTGATGGCATGGTAAAGTGCAAAAGTTTGATATAACATACAATGGTATGTGCCGCAGGTATTTTTGCAATGATTGTTGTTGCAACTATGATATCAGGCTCATGTATCTCCTACCTTCCAGTCCAGCAGGAAGTACTGGGGCATTACCATAAGGAACCTGAGCAGCTCCTCCTCCTGCAGAAGGAAGAAGAAAATCAAATGGTCAATCTGACTCATACATCGTCATATCTGTCTCCATTCACCCTTGAACCTCCATGATTAATCAGCAAGCTGTTCACTCTCCACCACTATATTCTGAGTCATGCGTGGAAAGCCACACTGACAGTTGTCTGACTAAAAGCATGAGTGGAGGGCGAGGTGTTGTCAACACTGCTCACCATATTTGCCACCAGTTGATTCCAGGCCTGCCCCAAGTGCTCCTGAAAGAGGAGGAGAGGGACTTTTGAGTCAAGACTTCACACATTGCAGAAAGCACATGTAGGCATCACTCCTGCTGGTAAATGCAAGGTTTATGTTCCATGCAGGGTGTTTAGTGGTTTAATTCAAACAGATTTGGAGGAGAACAGATGCTTTATATTCTGTAACCAAATGCTTTTGAGTACTAAAAGAAGAAGCCATTCTGTTTCCTTTTGTTGGTTTATGTGAGAGAGTTTCCCTAAATCTCTTACCATAGCCCCCCTGGACCTGTCCAGCGTAGCCTCCAGGACTGAGGGCTGAAAAAAAGACAAGCATAAACATGCAGGTCAGAGACTGTTGAATCATTAATTGATTCAACTAGTTAACTAGTTGTTAGTTTTAAAAGCATCTATGGGAGCTGGAGGGCAGAAACCACCAGATTTAACTGGTCAGCTTCGATAAATCAAAGACAATAGCTACACCCAGTGGATAAAAAATCACACTGAGCATATTAGAGGAAGCAGTTTCTATTGACTTCTTTGTCAAGCTATCCAGTATCACGGGTTAAGCCTCTAGAAGTTAGTGCCATCACTCCTCATGAGTTTTTTAAGCAGGTCAGTGCTTCTCAGAACTGTTACCTTCAATCTTCCCTGCTTTTTTCTCAGCACCGTCGGCTAACTCTGCAGGGTAAGCAAGCCCTGAAACATAGTACTAATTAGCACTAAATATGTTGTATATGTCGAGGGCTAGACTGACTTTCAGACCCCATTTTGCTCCAGTGGTTTTAGGCTTCACTCACCAGCTCCATAGCCGTTACCATTCCCGTAACCTATTGAGAGGAGAGAGGTTGAAGCCCTTAAAAGATTGCAGTATACATGAAAGAGAAGGGAAAAAATTCAAGTCTGTGATCTTGCTAGACAAAGCTTTTGCAAAACTGCCTCAGCCTACAGTGAAACACAAAAGTAACGCCAACAAAGAAAAAGTCCATCTTGACTGAGTATCAAGAGCCCGGTGAGTGGGAGCTTTGATGCGGGCCGACACCGAGCAGAGTGACGAATGATCCTCTGTCAGTGCAGGTTAAAGTTTTCCTCAATGTGAATACTCTTTGATGTATACTTCTCTAACTTACTGAACTTACCCAAGCCATTCCCTGCCACAGCACCAAGATATCCTGTTGCTCCATCACCATAACCTGCAATAACACACATTCACTGTTTACCTAATGGGTTGATGAGTATGATGATGTATCGATTTAAGTCTCTATAAAGATTTACATCAAAGTTTACGTCAATATAAATATTGTAAATAAGAACAACTATATAATAACAGGAGGACAGTTTAAAAATGGGTGGCACAGTGATTTTTTACTTGTTTTTGTTTCTTACTTATTAATCATTCATCTGAAAGGAAACTTCTGGTGTGACCTTGAACGTGAGGTAGAGATTTTTTTTTCTTTAACTCCTCACATACAACTGACAAGCAAATGATTGGTTTACAAGGCAAAGTAGGATTCATGCTGTCTGGCTTTGAGGCCTTACCTCCATTCACTTCCTCAAAAATAAAATTCGAGTAGGCAAATTAATTCCTATTTTCTTATCAAGCATATCCTCGAGTCTTTTCTGACAAGCTTCTACATTTACTGGCTATTCTGGTGAGACAACGGCCTGTTTTGGGGCATTCCCGTGAGATCATTGGCAGTGGCTAGTAGCTTGCATGTATAAAAACAGACTATAAACAGAAGCCAGAAAGCTTCCACCAGAAATGTGTCCCTTGCCTACATTTGTTCCAGGCATATAAGGATTGGGCCACACCTCTTGATCTTTGAATAAATGTCACCAACGATCTACTGACTCATTAACTGCAGTGGTCTAAACCTCCTCTGGCATTACGATCAACATAAAAACTGTGTGCCAGGATCTTCATGTCTTGGGTGTCTTTGGCTAAGTAGCTCCTGTAGGTGTAATGGGTAAGGTGGCCTAGTAATTTGGTTCATATTGTGTAACTGTGACCCAAAGGTGCTATAAAACTGCATCCCAATTATTATCTAGCAGGCCAAGAAAGCGTTCTTCTAAAAGTTTTAAACTCTTTAGTGAAACCTGGGGAAATAATGCAGACAGAGACCAAATAAATATGTTACAGCCTTACCGGTCGACTTTCCTGCAACACCTTGGGGATAACCACCTTGTCCGAGTGCAGCAGCAGCTAAAATGTCAAATTTATTTCAGACGACCAGTAAGAAACACAGGATATGAGATACAAAATATAATTTGTTATCTCTAAGCAAAGAAAAGGCAAAATAAGGAAATTTTACATGCATACCTCCAAATTTTCCAGCTGCTCCACCCAGATACGCTCCCTGTCCCAACCCTGCTGGCAGCACATCGGAAGTCTTTACCAAAGTTGCAAACCTACCACTCCTTCTGCTAAAATCAGCAGCTAGTCTTCATGAATTATGTGTCATTGCCCAGCATTACCTGCTCCATAACCTAAAGCCCCCAGGCTTGCTCCCATGTAGTTTCCCGCTCCACCAGCATAACCTGAGGAGAAGGTAAACAGAAGCTCAGCAAAATCATCCATGATTTACTTTAGGCTAAATGCAATTCCCTTTTCTTTTTCTCACATAATAAAGACAGTTATGGAATGTTTTTTTAACCTCATCAGGCAATAAATGTCTTCATCTTTGTTAGAGTTTTATGTATTGGGAGACCATCTCCACTGAACTGAGTCCTAAAAACCACAATGACCACCTAAAATCACTCCCTAAGAGACAAATACCAGAATGAGATACTGAGATTTTGTGGGATTTTTTATGTTTTATGTTTTATGTTTTACTATTGCTCCCAGCAAAACAAGTTACACATTCCTGGATTCAAATCTGGATAACTATGAGTTGAGATATGGTCTAATTTGGCTAATAAAGAATCTAGCAATATTATTACACACACACACAGTAAACCACACACAAAACCAGGTTGTAAGAAGGAAAAATGTGCATGTGACACATATTTGATACAAAAGGAGAAAACATAAAAACAAAAGAACAACTCGAAGCTCCTCCCAGTACTCGATGTGGTTCGCTCAGAAGCCTCTTACCAAGAACAATGCAAATCTTTGACTGGAATGCACATTAGCATAAAAAATCAGCCTGAAGCCACATTGGTTTCAGTTTTGTGTCATGCTGAACTATCATAAATTAGGTGTAAATATAATTGGAGAACACTTACAGAAATAACAGAGATATTTCCTGTGATATCATCAGCTACTTACATCACTATATTCTGTTGTTGTTGCAGCAGCTTCTGGATTTTAACATAGAAACTAAACTCTAGTTAACAATCAGTGCTCTGACCAGTGAGTAAGTCTTGAATTTTGTTCAGTGCAATGCCCAGATTGACTATTTTCATTACCACTGGCATCTGCAGCCTAAAAGAACTAAGCTACTAAGATAACAAACAGCTGCTTATTTTGGCTCAAGCGGTGTGGACTGCATGTGTTTTGACTTTCGTACAAAATGCAAAGATATCCAAACAGACCTGAAGGTGCATCCAAGCTGAAAACCAAAATCAAAAACCTTCACCAAAGAAACCGAGGTTAGAACTCACGATTCAACGTTTTCCAAGGTGATTGCTCCAATACCATGCATATCAAATTGATCATAATTGATAAATTGATCATCAGTACAAATTTTTTGGGTTAATTTGCACAGTAAATATGAGCATCTGACAAAATGATACTTTTACATAAGTTGAGAAAAGGTTTTCTGGGCAAGGCTTGACTGCTTTCATGCACGATCATTAAATAGCTTCAATAGTTTTTGGTTGCATACACTTGGCTACTCAATCATAATGCATGAAGTATTTAGGTGTAACTGGGGTGAAAACAGCTCTGATGCGAGTTTGATGTGAATTTGGATTTTTGATAGAATTATAGTAGGAATCAGAGTCACTAGCATAAAAGACTGACTTGGAAAAGTTTTTTGTTTGACTAGTGCAGCAAAAGTCTCAAGGGCCAACTAGTGGAGGAAACTAAAGTGCTTATAAGCAAGCCTTCCATAGACATCACACAAACAACAATCTCAAAGCCAGTCTCAGAAATATGAACATTTAGATGGTGAAAAAGCTTTGCTCTTACTTGAAGTCTGGGCATTCCTCCCAGTCTGCCCTGGGATGGGGAGGGCTTTTGGCTTTTTGACATCATGTTCAGTTTGGGAATTGTGTTTAGAACTCTGACCACCTCCAATAAGGCCTGGAGCTTCCTGTCCATCTGCTCTAATAATGCCTACACTTAGGGTTCCACTAGTACCTGGAATCACTGCTAAATAGCGCCTTCCTCCTTTTGCATGAAGGTTTGCAGTACTATATCTGCCATCTTGTACCGTAACGGTCCCACGGATTGTGATTCCATTTGTGTTTTCAGCTAGAAGTCCTTTGACACGCTGCCTGTCCGCCGCAGCAGAGAAATAATCTCTTATTCTCTGATCCAGTGGAGTAGCGTAAATACGTCTTCTTACATCCTTAGCTTCTGAAAAAGGTAGTCGAGAAGTTTTGTCTTTTTCTTTTTGTGATGTTGTGCTACCAAGAAGTTTGAGTTCTTCACCAGGCACTAAACTTTCAGCCTTTTGAATTCCTGAACCTAAAAGCTCAAAGCGATTGATTTCCAGTACATCAGAACCCAGACTTTGGATGTTGGCTTTATCAACAGGCAGTTGTCTTCTTGGACCTCCAGCTCCCAAAATGGCTTCATGATTTGGGGCCACCCTTCGTTTAGGTATTGCAGGGAGGTTACTTTGTCCTTGATCAACAGGTGTTGTGTGTCCAAGACTTGGATAAAGGCTTTTGACCTCCTTTCCTGCATGTAGTTCAGGAGTGGTGGGGCCGACTGCACTACTCTTCCTCGTGTCGGGTATTTCAGGTCCTTGCATTGGGCCCTGCTTTCCAACCGAGTCTAGACCTCTGATTTTGTCTGGTTTAAGATCTTGAACAGCTTGGCCCTGTCTGGCCATCTCAGGTCCAACCAAATGTTCTGCAGGCACACCTGGCAGAGAGATATCAGCATGCATTCACAACTTCTTCTCCACTCAGAGACAACAGTGTTTCTTTGTGGTCCAGCGGCACACTGTAGCACACTGTAGCAGCTAGTAGCAAAATTCAAGCCTTCCTTTGAAGTTTGTAATATAAATCGGAGCATCCACAGAAAAATCAGTGCTTAAACTGAGGTAATTCAGACCCAAACCAAGGATAGAATCAGTAGGAACTCAGTCAAACTTACACATTCATTTAGAGTAATGACACCAGCACAAAAAAAACCATGACATGACAACACATTGTTTCCACCACAAATTGTTGACATGTCAAAAAACACACCAGCGTTCAAGCAGGGGACAAAAGGATATCCTAACTCGCGCAAAATCTGTGTATGACACTGAACAACAGAGCTGAGTGAGCATGAAAGCAGAAGCCTGCAGTCCACAGCAAAAGCAAGTGAAATTTGTCTGATTCTCAAAGTAAGGTTTTACTCATAATATCTGTTTAAACTGCAGACATATTTACATTTCCTATGAGCCAGAACCAGAGTCAACAAACAGTTATAAAACATCATGTCTGAAAGGCAAAAAACAAATCAAGTGCGAGTGTGAATAATTTCTTATTTGACCTTTAAACAATATGTGTGCAGCATAAGGAATAATAAGTAGCCTACATGTGGGGGCTGGGGTGGTGGAGGGGAGGGAAGCATATGTGTAAGTGTCTTAAAATTGCATTCTTTCTAATATGCCGCTGGTGGTGATGCTTCTGGTTGAATAAAAGGTTAGGGTTACAATAAAGTCTATGGGAAAATGGCCCTTACTCATTTGCTGCCTTGCTGACTAAAACATGTACGGTAGTATATTTAGTACATTCTTGCTGTTCTAACAATCACAAAGGAGAACAAGTCATAAAGTCATTGGCTAACGACATGTCAGCCACAACCAGCCAATGAGCACGGGGTGATCTCAGTTTGAGCTTTTACGTGACATCTGGTTTCGAAACACTAGGCTGAAAAAGCCAGTAAGTCATGCAACATGCAGTCGAGATGAAACACTGATAGACATGATTAACTGTGCACACAAAATAAAACAGACCAGCTTCAGATAATAGTAAAATACATACAGATGATCTGTTTTCATGCATATAAAGACATGAACTCAACATCAGCATCAGTGAATCACAAGTCAGCAAAGATGAAGACAGACTGATTGCACAGAAACACCACAGATTTTACTCAGTTTTTTCTTGGACACCTGCACAGGTAAAACCCAAAAAGTTGATGTCACTGATACCAGGAGCAACCCAGGCCAGTGTAATTACAGAGGGTTTATTTTTGCAAAGACACAATCTCTGCAAAGTACTTATCTCAAAGATGTGGGCGTGTATTAAGACAGCTTCTGAGAAACAATCTCTGCTGATCAGCTTGATAAGGCTGATGTTTATGCATGCCTTTGCATCAAGTCTGGCAACAGGCCTAAAGCTAAAAGAACGGGACATCACATGAAACATAGTTCATCACTTACCTGGTCGTGCTCCAGGATAGCCAGTGCCCCCTAAAGCCCCATATCCTGGCAAGGAAACAAAAACAACTCAACTTTTAAATAAATCAGCACTGGGGTTACATCACTGACATTCTGGGTTTCTCTCAGTACTACAAGTAATCCATTAGCTGAGATCCATTCTGCCCCATATACCATGTCCACTGACAGGCTGACAGGGTCCAACTTATTGTGTTTATTAAACCAATTTCTTTACTCTCGTTTGTGCATGCAGCACAAGGAAACAAAGGTGTTTACCTGGAAGTGTTCCCAAGCCAGCGCCATAAGCTGAAAAGTCACAAAAACACAGAGTTAATATTTACTAAGATTCCTGCAGCTGCTATCCAAATGTTTGTTAGATTCATCCTTATGCTTGCTGTGTAATATCTGTAAAGGGTGTGATATGAGTTGTATCACCTCAGCCTTTCATAAAAGTGGTTGCATCTTAGCCTTCTTGGTTTTCTGCCAGGATTTGCATGCAATACAGGCTGCCAAGATTGTTGCTGCTAGGTGTGAGCACAACTAAAAATAACCCCAATCTTGCACCAAACCACACTGGGAGGCTTAAAGCCCTTAAGAACATGGCTTAATATCTTTAGTATTGAGAAAATAATTGGTCGCATTGTTAATATGATAATTATGATGAATCATAACAGTAACAAGCTAATTTGGAAATCAGAACAGTGGGGGTCGAGTTTCAACAACCTTGACATGTGTAACACATGTAAACACCGCACATTTGTCAACAGACGTCTGTTCAAATCTTGAACGTTAAGAAGAGATTTTTTACAATAATGTGTTCAGTGGGTCTGGATACAAGCATTCACTTTCTTTCTCCCCACTTTCCAAAAATGCCTAAAAAAAATCACCTTAAAAAATAAAACTAAAGAGTTGTGAATTTTTAAGACCTTTTGCAGACCTCAACAAATAAAAATTGCCAATGTCAAAATTTTGCACTATATCGAAGCTTCTATAATTATGCTATACAATTATAATAACATGTAAATAGCGTACAAATAACAACAACAATAACAATAACAACAGTGCTGACATTAAAACTGCAGTCAGTGACTCAAAAAAAATCTTTTAACCAATGCTGCAAATTTCATTTAAAAAAAAACAAAACAAAACAATGCAACATTTTTAACAGTGTGTTTATTTTTATTGTAGACTTTTGTAGACTTTTTAATGACTTGCACGAATCCTGTATCCTTCTGAATGTGCATTTATATCTACTCCACACTATAATTCACTTTAAAAAAACAAAAAACAAAACAATAACATAACCTGACACTTTCATTATATATCAGTCTTACCACGTTTTCCTCCCTGGCCCAATCCCAGTCCCAGTCCGTTTGTGAGCCCAGCCCCCAGCCCCATTCCTGGGCCCAGACTGGCACCTAAAGACACAGAAAAAATGCATCATACATTTTTTTTAAAACTGTTATTTATTTAATGAACTTGACTGACCACATCCAAGAGAAAACAATGAAAAAAGGATGCTGTGAGGGTTTGAGCATGTACCGTAGGCTGCCTGGTTTCCATATCCACCTTGCTTCAGACCTGCTCTTCCCCCTAATCCAAGAGATCTGTAACCTCCTGAGGGCACAATGAAAATAATACATATACAGAATATAGTTTCCCTTCTATTTTTAAAACCAGGTTTGTCAACAGAATCTTTTTGTGCATAATAAATCCCAAATAATATCATCGTCAAAAACATTTCTAAAGACTGCATCATGGATCCTTTTTAAACAAGAGAAATTTCTTTTGCAGGTTTGATTTGCTCACCAGCACCAAGCTGTGCTGCAGGATGACGTCCAACTGAAATATTTAAAAAAGTAAATGTTTAAATATCCCCTCTGTATAGTTAAAGAGATATAAGAGGATGCTGCTGGCGGAAAATCAAGCAGAATAAACCTACTTCCAGTCTTCATTGCTTTGCTGCCATATCGGCTACCCAGTGCTCCGAGGGCACCAGTAACTGAGAGGAACCAGAAAAATTATTTTACACTTTGCTTTGTTTTTAAATATTACTTTGTTTACAAAGTCATTAAATAATCCTTTTAAATATTAACTACAACAGTTTTGACCAAAATAATTGCGATTAAGATTTTTACCATATGTTAGCAGCCCTAGTCACTCGTGGAGTAAATGCCCATCAAAGCAATAAGCAGCATAAATAATCATTTGTAGAACATTTATATTTAAATATTATAGGTAAATTTTCATCTGGCTGAGAGAGACTACAATATGTACATTTGTGCATCCAAAAACATAAATCAGGCAGAGCATTGCTAATGTATGATGTATGAAAGACTTACCTCCAGGTTTCATACCGATGCCCACACCTCAATAAATAAAACAAAAAATGACATAAAATCGTAAAAAAGTTAAAGACGCATAAACAAACTTCAGAGTTTAAGTGAACAGTGTATTTGACCTGTTGTCTTTTGTATGACCTGTGCTGTGGCACAGACCGTGCAAGAAAAAGTTTTGAAATTCTTTTTGTGCTAAATTATTATTGGTCTGTTACTTAGCACTAATTAGCATAAAAATGAGTCCATGCATTACAGCGGTACTGATGATTTAATACACTTGGAGTTTAAAATCACTGAACGATGTCACAGTGGTTGTCCATCTTTTATATGCAGTTTGTGTGTGTTTTAAATGAACTAAACATTGAAATAACTTGAAGAAAAAAAAACACTTATAAATACCTCTGACTGGAAGCACTCTCCCCCAGGAAACACTTTGAGGTTTAACCCCTGAAACATTAAAAAAAATGTGAACAGTTTGTTTCGATAGTTGTCATAGTTACAGCCTATTAAACACGTGAAAGTATCACGATAACAATACTGTTGTGTAGTGTTAGTTAATGAATCTGTGATTTATAATTAAATATATTTATATTTCTAATGAATCTAACTTAAAAATAAAAAGTGAGTAAAGATGGTGAGTCTGTAGCCACGTATGTACTAAAACAAACCAAAAGGAATTAAAATAAGTCTGTTTTTAACAGGATATTCTTATCTCACCTATTATGAAGTCTGTTGGGAGACCTAGACATTTATTTTTACACCCCTTATTCACTTTATGCAAATGATTTAAAAATGCATATGTGTAAAATACAGTGTAAAGAAGTGATGCACATTTAGGAGACGTTAACATATTTGTATCACAGATTTACTTCATGAACTTTTTTTAAACCTTTTTTTTAACCTCACATTTGAGGTAATGCAACAAAAGCATTATTGCTGTTTTTTTATCTAAATTTCAAATTATCACTATGAAGGAGACTCAAAAGATGAGCTCAAAACTGTGGGAATTACATTTAAATGTCAGTTGAGGATTTCATCAGTAGTGGAACCTGACTGGACTAAAGGTGCGAGACAGACAGAAATCCAATAATGGGACCAGAGGACGAGATAATATACAGCGACAGTGTGGAGCCTGTTAGGTCTTCTCACAATTGGATGTGACATTTTGCCTGCTTCTGCCACCTTTTCATTGCATCCTTTGAATCAGTGAAATTAGATCATATCAACCAAAGCAACTTGGCGGTGACTTTGCTGTTGGAGCCCAGAGCCCATACAGTCCTCCCCTCAGTCTCACAGAGATGAGATTTAACAAGTTAGTGAGACGGACTCACTAGAGATTCTGATTCATCAGGACTTTAACTTGGACCGAAGTACGATATGATCTTCGATCTAATATATTTGTCAACTAAAGATACAATTAATCTTGACGCTAGACGAAATCAATTAAACAAAAACCATGTTTGTGCAGCACTTCTTTAGATCATGTTAAAATATCAACATAAATTATTTTTCTTCTAACTAAATTTAGTACCTCTTTACACAAAGTTGGATCATGCCAGTTAGACAAAAGCCAGATAAGCTCAT
>VUQR01011852.1:0-10765 GCA_015108515.1 Hemichromis elongatus
AGGCTGCCGGGGGATTCCCATGATGCATTGAGTTTTTCCTTTCCAGTCACCTTTCTCACTCACTGTGTTAATAGACCTCTCTGCATTGAATTTTACCTGCTACTAATCTCTGTCTCTCTTCCACAGCATGTCTTTATCCTGTTCTTTTCTTCTTCACCCCAACTGGTCGCAGCAGATGGCCCCGCCCCTCCCTGAGCCTGGTTCTGCCGGAGGTTTCTTCCTGTTAAAAGGGAGTTTTTCCTTCCCATCGTCGCCAAAGTGCTTGCTCATAGGGTTGTTGGGTTTTCTCTGTATGTACTATTGTACAATATAAAGCACCTTGAGGCGACTGTTGTTGTGATCTGGCGCTATATAAATAAAATTGAATTGAATTGAATACAATTGAATTTTATACACAGTGACCTGCAGTTACCATGGAAATGTTAGATATCTCAATTGATCTGTGAACAGTCAAAGCCCTTGTGTCACTTAATCAGGTAAACATGGATGCAGATGGAAGAAAGGTGAAACTTCTTCAGTGACAGGGAGCTAGATGACAAGAAGTACATGAGATAGTGGTTTTCTGTGAAAGATTCTGTTTAGCGGCTCATTGTTAGTAAAAATTCTTTCCATGTCAGCCTTAACTGGTACCTTTGAGTGCACCACTAGCTTCTCCAAATTCTTAAACAAACAGGAAAAACAGAATTTGCTCTGTCTGTGTTTTGGTGGTCTGCGATGGTAAAAGGTGGTACATTTCCAGCACCTTAAATTGCTCACTTGCACAGAATTCGCTGTAATAATAAAAAAAAAGTCTAGTCTGATTAAGCTTTCTGAAAACCAAAGCCACCCTTGATTTCTATATGGGTGATTTCAGATGGTATGGGCCAGCAGCTGTGCAATCTTTCAAATCTTTCAAATTCAAAAGGAGTACCGGAAATCAGGTTCTGCTCTGCTTCTCTCATATATGCCCAGAGACAAATTGGCTAAATGTGTTATGTCCCTGTGGGAATCTGGAGGTGGGAAGGTGCACTGATGACTGAGCTGATAACGTAATGAGACATGACAAAGGGGGTTTAACAAGAAACAGGTGGCATATTGAGGTTGGTGACAATTAAGAGATTAATTGACCAACTGTGATTATTTTATTAACAGAAGATGACATTGGGGGACATTGCGGTAGAGTGGGAGGATCTGAAAATGAGAAAGTTAAGTGCCCAATTAAGAAAGGAGCAAAATCAAACTTAAATAATATATCAAATGACAAAACATAGCCAAAAACATTGATTTTTGTTTTAACTCATGAGAAATACTAAAAAATATTGATGTGATAGTACAATACTGTGTTGCTAACTTAAACATGCATGGCCATATTTTGCATTTGCTTTGACTCAAACAGTTCTTGAGGGGGAACATCTGTCTCTTTGCCAGGTTAAAGGTTTACTATGCACACAAACTTCGGTCTTTCTTTCCTGTTGGTGAGAAAAGCTGCCCATTGTGTCTGAAAACAGAACCGAGTGGTTAGTAGCAAGCACGTCATCCTACTTTATGGATGTGCGGCCATCAGTCTTTGCAAAACTGAGGAAAACCACATCCAACAGCAAATCGGTATTTGTCTGTGGACTGCGAAAGGCTGCGGAACAGTTAGCCAACATGCATGCCACCAGGATCCTGAAACTAGAGTACCCGAAATTTAATTTTCTGTCTTTGTTTACATCTGTGCTGGATTTGAAATACGACGTTCTGAATCTGGTCATTTCCAAGCACTGTGAACTTCATTCTAAACATACTTTATTGCATTCCCAGAAACAACAGGTAACCCATTACTGAACAAGTTATAACAAGCCAACTGCATTTTTCAGTCTCGAGCATTTACAGTCATGGTAAATGTGGTTTGTAGTGGGAGGTGTGTGGGCTTTATAGATAAATATAACTAATTGTAGTTTAACTCTAAACTAATCCGCTGTTTTTGTTTTGTAGACTCAGAAGTTGCCCTTTTACAAACTGCTAGATGTTGTTTGAGGATGAGTGTAGGCTGTGGCTAATGGAATGAAAAAAATAGCAAAACTGCATTTTATGTAGTTGATTCTTCTTTTGATTATAGACACACGGTCACCAAAAATGAGCATTATTAATAAAACAAACAGACATTCTTAATGGTTTCTCCTGACAGTTACTCAGAGAAACTACTTCATAACTTCATAACATACGAAAATCATATTAACTAAACTGACACATTATTTAAATTGAAAAATAATGTTAATATGCACACACTAACACTCCTGTGCAGCAAATTAGAGATAATTACAGCCTCTTGCTTTTTTAGGAGTATGTTTTCTAGTTCAATTACACAGATACTGTGAATTTCTGTCTTGCAAAGTGTCAAATACCACAGAATTACTGCATCAGAATATCATCAGGGTGCTATTGTGAGGTAATGTGTGGTTCCCACCTCTAGTGGATACTGACAAATCCGGCAAATAAATTTGTGCCTGCAATTATGTTAATTTACTAAAGTACATAACCCGAGCTCATCCGCTTTTCATGTTGAAGTGTTCTTAGGCAGTGAACACTAAAAAATGTCTCCAGTGTGTTTCAAGCTGAATGACATTGTACGCATGCAACAAAACGGGGCTTTCTGGAAGGATGTAGCGTAGCTGCTTTGAATGGCTGCTATAACTAGAAGCGCACTAAACAACATGCAATCCATTTGCCATTTAGTTAGTTATTACTTCCCAAATCAAGGTGTGATAAGCTCCCTGGAATTGAGTGCAAACTTCCTTACCAAAAGTTTACATATTATTTCCTCTTTGACCTCTAACCACTCTCAGTTAATGTTTACATCCTGTGGGGCTGTGGGGAAGCAAAAGAGCTTGCTTCTTTGTTTATCTTCATTTCGCTGTAAACATAAACATATATATATATATAAACATATAAAGGCAGTAACTGCTTTCGGCTTGAGAAGTGTGGAAATGCCGTCTGAAAACCTCTGACCTAAATGTCTATAAAATAGCTCCACCACAAAAGCCTGCGTTGGTACTGCTTTTGTTCATGCATCCGTATTCACAGTCTAAAAATGTAGCTAATAAGAACAGCCACAGGAACTAAGCAAGAGGGTGAGAGACCCCACTACTATGGACATAACTTTTTATGCCTAGTTCCCTTAAAGTGTAACCCTTTTCCAGACAGGGCAGTCATGTCCCTTTGTTTTCTTCCTGACAAAACAGTTCTCTGGACCACTCTTAGTCGTCCCCCCTCACCCCAGACTACTCTGTCTTAGAAGACCCTACCAGGGGCAAATTGCTCCTGACAATAATAGAGACAGTTGATGTGGTTCAGGCATTTGACCAAGATGCTGCCACCATTTAGGAACCACTATAATGCCCCCTGGGTGAGGTATTTTGGGCATGTCCTACCAGGAGGTGTGGGCTTCTCTGCTTAAACTCCTGCTACCCTGACCCGAAACCAGATGGAAGGATTATTATTGTGTACTTGTGTGGAAGGGCTGCATTGAATAATCAGCCCAACAACATCAAAATAAGCTCCAAACAGACTTTACTTATACATAAACTTCAGATTTGGTTTAGAAAAAATTAAAAGTTATAGCATTAGTCAAGTTCCTTTTCATTCTTACTCTTTTCAGGGATCAGAAATAAAAAAAAAAAAGTGTTCAAAAATTAAGGATGTCAACATCTGAAACAACAACAATGAGCAATGAACAATAAAAACTCATACCTGTCGGTTACTAGTGATCTGCTCAAGCCTCTCGACTTACATTACAACTACCAGCTATAAACTTGAAAGAGATCCTTTCGTGCACGGTGAAATTCCTGCACTGGAAAAACAGGTGCATTCAGAGTCACACGGAAAGTATCTGCGTGGAGAGATCGCACAGTAAACATAAGACAACATGTATATGTGATGTTTTTAAAAATCCCCTTTATGCCAATGGCGCTTGCAGTGTGCGCTTCACCCATCAGAGGGCGCATTTTAACGCTCAGGTTAAAAATACTCCCCGAAACAAAAATTCTTTTAAGAGTGGAGCTGCTTCGGCAAACTACCCGACTTTTAACTTCATGCGTGTTAATCAGCACATAGGGGCGAGTTCAAACTCCTGGGCCAATACCGAGCCTGAAGCCTGGTCTCCTTTCGGGTTTGAGCGGCTACGATCGGGAGCGGGGATCTCTAAACATCTCTGTCCGAGAGGGAAACACGGAGAGGGAGACGTGAGAGCAAGGACGTGAGCGGAAGGGAGGCAAAAATCAGAGAAAAGCTAAGCTGGACACACTGATAACGCTGTTTTTGGGCGTGCGTAAAGGCGCGGAGCGAAGTTGCATTTACAGGATACATGTAAACACAGATTCCCCCTTTTTTGTTTCCCAGACTGGACATGTTTCCGCTGCTGGAGAGCGACGTTTAGACTGTTGTGAAAAGAGACTGAACCAAGGGTTATAGAGTCTGGTCTGTTATCCCTTTCTCTTTATCTTTCGCTTTGGTGACTGAGTGGAAGTCCTTGTTTTTGACGCTTAGAGTACCGAGGAAACGATAAACGGTCGGCGACTCCGTGCTTTTATTCATCGTCTACAACGACTTGAAACGCCGCTTTTCTCACATTGCATAGCAGCCCGTGGTGTTTGGTTCAGTGAAATGTGAAACACTAGTGAAGTCGATACATGACAAACTGCTGTATCCAGCGGATTTGTTTGTCTCTGTCGTAAACCTTTCACGCCCTTTGGATTGGATGTGTTGAGAAAGAAACTTTTTAAGAATGAAGAGGAGAAAATTCACGTAGCACGTCTCGGTTTTCTGCTTACATCGTCGCTGTGTGCCGAAGTGGATCTCTGTTGTTATTTTAGTCATTTTCGAGCCTTCACGTTGAGGAGACAGAGGAGCTGACATGCGCCTGGACATGGGGATATAGTGCGCTGAGCTACTGCGAATAATACAAAGTTGTGAAATTGCCTGATTTGCGTACACAGTGAATGATCGAGACACTCGGAGCCGGTGGGAAATCAACCATAGTGCCTGCTCGTGCGCCGTGAAACAACGCTTTTCTGCTCGCACTGAGCCACTTCGAGAACTAGGTTATTTTGCGAGGAGAGACTTCGGAGCAAGATATGGAGGAGTGGAGACAATGCGGACGGTGGTTGATAGACTGCAAGGTCCTGCCCCCGAACCACCGGGTTGTGTGGCCCTCTTCGGCCGTCTTCGACTTGGCACAGGCCCTGCGTGATGGGGTGCTGTTGTGCCAGATGTTGCACAATCTCTCTCCGGGATCAGTGGACCTGAAGGAGATCAATTTCAGACCCCAGATGTCACAGGTGAGTCCGCCTCGGTGTACATTTTAAACCACAAAATGATGGCTTTGATTTACACGCCCCCCCCGGGCAAACTTTTATATGCACTACGCTGCTACACATCCACACCCTGGGATTCCCTGGGTAGCCACTGCCCACTGAGATGGTCCATGATTTTCCTTGATTGTTTGGAAAGCTTTTTTTTTTTTTCTTGTACCACATTTCTCTGCCTGGATTTCCCCAGCTGATCCAGAGAAACCTTCCTGTCGCAACAAGCCCGTTCCTAGTAATGGGTAAAAAAAAAAAGAAAAATTTCTATCAGTGTATCTGTGATAATACAGCAGTTAAACACATGCTGTGGGGGCCTCCATGTGTTAAAACATGCAAGCTTCCTTTAGTTTTTCACAGGTGGAGAAGAGAATGCAATTATGCCCATCAACACCTTACTCTGAGAGTGTCACACCTGCATCCATGCCGTGATATAGGCATCAAGGTTGATGATGAGCTGTTCTGCTGGTGCCTCAAGCAAATTCAGTTCATTTCATTTTTTTCACAAAAAGTTAAACTATATTAAATATATTTTTTATGCATCTATTAGGGAGAGCCCCCCCCCCTTGCAGTTGGCAGCTAGAGCATCTTCACATTCACTTCCAAGGGTGCTAATTGAGTGTTATCTAGACAGTCTATCTCTGTGTGGAAGTGAGCAAAGATAATAAGCTTCTTAGGGAAGGGAAAATCAAGGACACTAAATAGAGTAAAAGCTATGGAACATTAGAGTGATGCTCTTCCATGGTTGATGATTTGGTATACACCATTCATCTGGTGGTAGCAGTTTTAAAAGGAAGCTGCACTATTTGCTTTTACATTTTTACCTGTCTCAAGTTGAAGAGAAACGACAAACTGGAAGAGACTCAAAGAGAAGGACCCCTCTGTGTATGTAATTAAACTCAAACGAAACCTAAGACTTCATGGTAATGAGATTAGAGGTTTGAACTGTAGCTATTGCACGCCTCTGCCTCTGTAAAGCTCCCTCTGCACTTCAGCTCATTCATGTTTCCAAAGCCAATAAGAGGAAGTGTCGGGTGCCACAGGAAGTTTACATGACCACAGTGGTGGAGTAGAAGTGCTCTGTGGCAAACATGTCTATTGACTTTTATTCACCCTGATGTCTGCACTGAAATACCACTCAGCCTCCGCTGCACATGGTGAAGAAGTCTTGGCACCGGCACTGTGGCATATTTCGATTATTCTTATTGTCATACCTGTGGGCTTTAATAGCTGTGATAAGGAAGCGATTCCTTACTGACAGCAAATTTGTCTGATATGCTTGGCACACCTTCTGTGACCTCTTTCTGTCAGAATAATGTGTGTGTGGGTCTGCTGTCTGTCTGTCTGCTTTTTTTCTTTGCTCTGTCTGCGTTGGGTGCCGTTTTCTAGTAAACATTCCTTTCTTTGTCCTTGATTAATCGGGAAAAGATAAATTGGTTAGGCAGATCAACAAGGAATTCATTAGCAAGTGCGGAAGATGCTTCAAACGGAGCAAAAATGCCACTTTCATCAGTTTCCAGCTTATCAAATGGGATCGTTTGCAACTGTTGAACTAAACAAGAATGTCATGTAAGATTCTGCACCTTGTGGTTGACATTGTAAGCTATTTTTCTCCTATTTCAGACAAAAAACACTCATAACAGAAGAAAGAATTACATATTAATCAATGAAAGTAAATGCTAGTGGCATCACTCCTCGTCCCCCTCTCTTTGCCTGGTAACCAACAGCGGCCTTAACTTATCACCTCCAGAAGCTACCGGGTTCAGTGATTACAAGGGCGAGAGAGAGACTTGGATGGCATGCTTTGATCCGCCCACTAATCCCGTGCTCCCAGTACCACTGAGTGAATCTGCAGTGAGGGTGGAAGGGGTGTCCTCAGTGACAAATTGGGTTAAACAAAATCCTGGCAGCAGAACAGCAGTATGTGATTTATGATAAGGAAAAGGTCAGAGCTCACGTGCTTTAAAACCGAGAACACACAGTTAGTGGCTTAACCAAATGAGAAGGAGATGAAGCAGAGCAATTATATTGTTTGCACGGGACAGAATTTCTCTTGTATTCAGTGGATAAACTTACACGGTAATAATTAGGTCTTGAAATTGAGTTTTGGCTGTGAATATAACTAGTTTGTAACATGTAGTTATGACGTCCTCAACACACGGTAGTGGGTGTAGAGTCGATGCATCGTGATGGCGGTTTATGGCGAAAGAAGAACATAAAGACACAAAGTATGTGTTTTTCCTTTTTCTATTGACCCATTACTTCTACTGCTAACAGAGCCTAATCACTATAATGCTTTTCAAGTTTGGCATTGATCCCAGTTTGCGGTCTTGGTGCTTTTTGGGCATTTTTTTTAGACGTCAAAGAGAATTCCTGGCAGAATCAAAACACGGCATGTCGACAGTTAATGAACTTGCGATTGAAATTCCACTCGGTGTGCTTCTCTGTCTCGTGTGTTATGACTTGACGATGCTTTCATGGTCTAAAGATGAACATTTTGAAGTTTCCTGAACGCGTGGTTCATTTGACCTACTTGCACAGGGCTCTGCAAAAGTCTTGAGCCACCTTTCATTTCTTACATATTTTGCTAGTAAAACGGGAAGCAGGTGCAGTGATATGTTAAGTATGATAAGTATATAAGGCAAAAACGGAGACCTGTTGCCACTGATTTTTCTATTATTCCAGTAAAGAATCGGGCTTACCTTAGCCTTTTTCTTTCTTCTTCCCTTTTTAAAGAATAGGTTTTTTGTAACCCATCCTTTCATTGAGACCGTTTCTGATGATGAACGCTAGATCAATCGAAGGGGCAGATGTATTTCTCAGGTCCTGTGACAAAAAAGTCTGAGTGCTTGGAAGCAAAATGTAAAGAAAGAAGGGGTAGCTCACCAGCTTTCAGCTCATGGTTGCGTGTCTCTCCTTGTGAATCCCTCTGGTTTCTAGATTGTGCCTTTGCCACTTCCATCTTTTGCTCTTGACACAGCTGTGTACGTAAGCCCGGAGCCTTTGAGCGTGCCGAAATAGGACTGGTTGATACTACTTTAACTGCAAACCAGAAAGCTTTCAGTATTTTTCTCTGTTTTTATACAACGGAAAATGTAATCTGCTTTCCTTTGTATTGGTAATGGAACAAAACAATATGAAGGCTTTGCCAGCTTTCATCTTCAACTCACGGATCTACGAATTCTGTGTAATTCTTAATTATATATTCTGGTAATAGGCAACTGGATGAACTTTAAAGTTAAAAAAAAAACCTCTCAGTAATAAAATCACTTGCTATATTTCTGCATATTTTTCACGGTGTTCACAATAAGCTCGCAAAAACTGTAAAAAGCCCTCTTTCCTCTCAGCATGCTGTTTTGTTAAAATAAAAATGAAGCACTTGTGATAAGTGTATAACATACAGGACCAAGTGCACACGGTGAAGCTAATTTGAGACGGTCCGTTTTCATTCCCAGGCTACGTGTTTAAACGTCACAGCACTGACCTCGATAATATTTCTGTTACCACATTTGTAATTATAGAGTTAAATACCAAAAGAGGGCACGAGGAAGGGGCGATTAAACATTGTCTGATTTTCTCTTTCTTCCCCTTTGCGGACAGGAGAGGAGGTGGAGTAGTTCTTCAAAGGAAGCTGTGTAACTGACCTTCATTTATGTGGTCAAACGAATTCCTAATTGTGTTTTTCAGCGTTTGTTTGCATTTACCTCAAGGTTGTAAATGGGTGGCTAATGAGCGCTGGTGTGTGTAGACGCTTCAGAGCTCACGGTGTACTTATTGAGAATCCGATGCCTCGGGCGGTGTCTGAAAGACGAGACTGAAGCCTTTTGAGTGTTCTGCAGTTCTTTTTTCGCTTCTTATTTTCTTTTGTGTTTTGTTAGTTGTGAATGCCTATGGGATGAGGAGGTGGATATATATGTGTGTGTGTCTGCGTATGTGTGTGTGTTGCTCTGCTTTTGTTTCCACGCGTGTCCGTGCACTTGTTTATTATGTTTGTAAGTATGTTACAGTACCTGTGTTCCGACTCAATCAGTATTGAAGCTGGGGAGCCTGCAGAGCTGCACTGAAGTTTCTCAGTACTCCGCAGGGCTCCAGATCCCACACAGAGCCTGCTGCTTCCACTCAACATAATTGAGCTTCTTCCTCTTTGTCCAGCTCCCACCAGAAATATTGGCTGCTGATGGAAAGTAACCGGATCAGATCTGAATGTTTTTTGTAAAATTCTGCCATCCCTGCAAACCTGGATTACCATGACGCTGGTGTCATGCATCGTTCATCCGGTTCTAAAAATCACACTATAGAGAAACGACTGAAATGTTTTTGCTGCCAGGATTAGAAATAACTAGAAATAACACAGACACAGCAATAACAACTGATGTGGAAAGCGTGTTAGTTGGCTGGCATTTATTTGAAGTTGTTTTTCTTGCCACTTGACGATTTGTATTTTCATTCACCTTGTAGGTCCTCTGTTGTCTCTACCAGCTCTTTGGAAATCATGTGGCTAGCTTTGTGAACTTTCTTCAGTAGCTGTAAGCTGTCCTTTTCTAGATGCTGCTTGATGCTAAATAGGTATAGTCGGGGTAAACAACAAGAAGTTTGTGGTATAAAAACATCCTTTTTTTTTTTTAAAGGTGCTCACAGACTGATGCTGGCCAAAGAAATTTCACACAAATAAGATGATTCAAAGCCACTTTTCTTTGAGGTACAAACAAACAAACAGTTTTTACGCTGTATTAAATAGTTATTTTCTGCATGTTTTTTTTTCTTTTTTCCTTTCCTATAACCAGGAAGTGGTGCACTTAAGATTAAGTATCTCTTTTTTAAGTGCTCTGGGTCAAAATAGGGGAGACCATGGAAAATTCACATAGAGCTATCTGTAATGAGATGCAAAATATGAAAGCTAATTTGTTTCTTATGTCTATTTTAAGAGCCTTTCCTTAGTGCTGAGATTTGCACACGTAGCTTAATCTGTAAGACTACAATGGGTTTACCAAATAATGTTTGCTAAAAATGTCTGCATTCTTCTGCTTTATAACTGTTTAATGAGGCAGGAAAAGTGGTAAAAGGCCATAAAAGAGGTTGTTATTTTGGTACTTCCTGTGCAAATCCTCTCCTTTTTTGTTTTGCAAATAGAACATTTGTTGCTTATCTTTTTCTTCATCCACTTTTGCATCCGCCATTCTTTTTTTCCGTGGCATGGCAAAACCCGAACAGCTGCATTGAAATCCCTAATCGAATCCTGCATAATGTTGTCTTCATCAGTCATGTGATCGCCGTATACATTCATTGTTCACTGTAGGTCAAACTCACAGCGCTTATTGCCCTGTCTCAGATCTGTGTGGTTAAAAATCAGCGGGAGTGTATGAACCAAACAGCGAGTTAAATGTCAGTGCACTTTCTGCTCTGAAATCTCTGTTTATGACCGGAGTCGGTGGGGGGGGGGGGGG
>VUQR01011853.1:6820-19965 GCA_015108515.1 Hemichromis elongatus
GGTGGGGGGGGGGGGGGGGGGGGGGGGGGGGACGGACAACAACAACCTTTAGCTGTTTCTCTTTCTGGGTGATCTGTGCCTTCAGTTGTTCCACTAGATTTCTCATGGTGTTACTGGGGGAGCGGACATTGGCCTCCTTCTGGGCCTCCAATTCAGCTTGAAGATCATTCATCTCCTTCTCCATCTGGGCCATCTGGCTCCTCTGATCCTCATTCTCCGCAGTCAGAGCTTTCACCTGGCTGACGTGATATTCCTCCAGCCTGCAACAAATCCCCCATATCAGTTTTAAGACAAGAAAACTGTCAGCTTTGCATACTTTTGGGATTACTTTGCCTCAGTTTGAGAATAACGACTTAAAAAAAGAAATGTGATCAACATGTACCCGTGGCATTATTGAAAGCAACACGTTTTCCCCTCTGGGCAGTAGTTAGCATTGTTACTTCACAGCCAGAAAGTTGGATAATTACTGTTTTGAACCACAATTGGGGCCTTTCCGTTTTTTGGATGTTCTCCTGATACCTGGTTTGGGTTTCCTCTGAGTAATCCAGCTTCCTTACACACTCCAAAGACCTGCATGTTAGGTTAACTGCTGATTCTAAATTTCCCATGTATGAGAGACAGACAAAGTACCCAAGGTGAAAGACTTTGTAGTTAAATGTGGCTTGCACTCTAAAGTACTTTAAGGTGGTCAGTAAGACTTGCTATTTTGATATGAACTAAGACCAGTGATCTAAACTGTGTAGGCGTTAGTATTTTAGTCTGCAAGATCAGGACAATAGAGCTGTGGAATGACGCTTTGTAAACTAAGGAAATAATCTGTCTGGCACTAATGCAGCTCTGATCCCAGGCTTATAGTTATCTCAGCCATTGCAATTGTGTGAAAAGCAACATAGCAGCATATCAAAGGTTAACAGGGACTATGTCAGCGCTAGGGTGTAGTCTCACACCTCATATCCTTAAACCTGAAAAAAATCTCTACTTTTTTAAGTCTTCTAACTCAGTGACTTTAAATAATATTGAAATATCTAATGCTCATAACTCAGAGGTTGACACAAGCATAGATGTTCTTTGACATTTTATCAAACGTCACAAACTGGGTTGTCCATTAATCAGCAGCTCTGTTGTTCGATCCCTGGCTAATCCAGTGTGCATTTTCAAAGTAACCTTGGGCAATATTCCGAATCCCAAAACAAAGCTTCTATTGGTATGTGAGTGTGATAAGGAAAATGTCATATGTCTACAATAAGAGCTGTATGAACATGTGAGCAAATGGCTAAAGCTTGTAGTGTTAAAGGCTCTTTGAGAACAAAAGTCTAAAAAGTTGCAGCTTTGTGTGGACACACCCACGGCTTAAATACTTATAAAATACAGCACAGTACTATTCCATACCACCACAGCCTCCAGATATTTGCATCATCACCTCACGAGTCTTAACTGCAGCTGCATTTTTGAAGAGGCCCACGCAAGATTAAGGCTGTGCTAATATCTGTGAGCTACTCCTTTCACTAAAGCATATGCCTGTTTTGAAGAACGCCGTAGTGATATCATTTACACAGTCATTTGTGCATGTCACAACTTCCATTTAAGAAATGTATCGTTAATGTGAGTCTGTGAAGGTCCTCAGTCATCATAGCATAGTTTAAAGAAATTAAACTTAAAGAAATCCAGACGCTTTTCTTTCCAAGCACCTTAGGCTATCATCAATCTATTTTATGGCTCCCAATTCCACATAGTACATACACTCAGGAAACCTACTCTTACTTAATGATGCCACAATTGCAAAAGTGCTGCAATGGGGGACGAAAGGTTAGCAGGTGATCTAACACTGTGCTTACTTATGAACAACCATACAGTCAGTTCATTTAGTTAATGACAACGTGCTACAAAAATTAGTGTCGAAAATGAGCTGTGTGACTAGCGTGACTGTGAAAGCAAATGTTTGATGCTTGCTCTGGAAAAAGAACGGACATTCAGGTCAGTGAGAGGCAGCCGAAATGGGAGGAGTGTGTTCTTGACGTAAACGCATTCTCTTCTGTTAGAAGTTTTTGTGTGGACAGCTGCTCTCTGTATCAATCTGACTCGATTGACCCAGAGGAGAGCAGCGTTTCAAACTACTTTATCATGTGTGTGCACGAGACACACGCAGCACGGGACGTTTTTATTGTGTAAAAATGTGACTGAAAATCTAAAACACCGCAGACAAGACAGCTCACTATAAAAGTAACTCACTCTTTCATCTAAATACCAGCGTTACTGAGGGGCAGAAACATGTGAGGCTCAGCTTAAACACGCAGAATCAGGACTCAGTGTGTTACAAGACTGGCATGGTCACTGCTTAGAGCCATCATTTTGTTAGAGTCTAGAAACATCTATCACAACCACATCAGCCGTTTTATAGCATTAAATTTGGTGAAATTTGAAATTGAGTTTTTTGGGAAGGATGGGCACACTCGAGTGAAATCTGGCAATGCTCATTGTCTTGGCTAGTTAAGAATGAATCCATTAAAATTATATTAAAATTATCCCATGCACTGTTGGTCACCCTTTTGCTGCCCAAACAGCCCTGACCCTTTTGAGACATGGACTCTGCCAAAGCTCTGAAGGTGTGCTGTTGTATCTAGCACCGCGATGTTAGCCAAAGATCAGTTAAGTCCTATTAGTTCCGAGGTGAGGCCTCCATGGATTAGACTTGTTTGTCCAGCACATCCCACAGATGAGAACTGGGAAATTTAGAGGCCACGTCAACATCTCAAACTTGTTGTTGTGCTCCTTGTGAGCTACAGTAGCTTGTCTGTTGGACCACACAGTCCAGCCTTCACTCCCCACTTGCATCAGTGAACCCTAGCATCCATGACCCTATTGTTGGTTCACCACTGTTCGTTCTTTGGACCACCTTCTTTATAGATAGAAAAGAAATGCAAGACCAGTGTAGTCTGGAAACACGCCACAAGTGCTGCAGTTTTAGAGATGCTCTGACTCAGTCTTCTAGCCATCACAACTCAAATCCTTATGCTTGCCCATTTTTCCTACTTTTAGCAGATCAACTTTACAGACTAAATGTTCACCTGCTCCCTAATATATATCACCCATTAATAGAAGCCACGTAGAAGAGATAATCAGTGTTTTTTGGAATGGCCACCAGCGAGTGGCAAAAAAAAAAGTCTGATTGCACAGGAGTCTAGATAAAACATCTTTCAGCTTCTTCAGTAAACACTTTGCACTGCTGCATTTATGATATCAATTGATAATTTTAGGTCATGCTGAATACAATAGGATATTTATTTTATAAATCATGTTTCCCATTAAAGTAATTAAGAAGGATAAAACAGGCCCTGCTTGCACAAGGTGCTATTATTTGAATGTTCAATGAACCTCAAAAGCACCAAGATAATAAAAGCAAAAATGCACAGCTTGCGCCATCACATGGGACTTCCCTAACCAATGGGTAACCATATAGTAGTTACATCCATGAAGTAAATATTTACTTTACGGACTACATTAAAGAAAAATATTAAGCATTCAGTGGCAACTAGAGGGTTAAAAACTGAAATAAACAAACAATTTAAAAACACCGGCAATGATAATTACTTTGACATGTTGTCAGCATGTCTCCTAGCCTCCGTTTCCATAGTAACCTTCAGCCGCTCCAGCTCAGCAGTGGTCACTTTTAGCTTCTCGGTGAGAGAGCAAAGTGAAATGTCTTGCTCGGCCACTGTTTCCTCTAGCACAGCCAGACGCTCCAGGTGCTTGGAGGTCGGTACTCTTAAGGTGGGCTTTTTCATCAAATCCTGGACAGAGAGACAGAGAATTAAACAGAAGCCTTAAAAGCTCAAAGACTCTCAGAGATATGTTTTTCCCTACTGGCCTTTCTTTATACAAATACGGCTCATCTCTTGTTGATCATCTTTTGTTACTTTGGGAAAATGGTTGTGAAATACATCCAGTTATTCATGGAATGAATCTGAATGCCTTCTCTTGTCTGGAGTGGTCTAATGTTCTTGTGAGCCTCACATCAAAGATTAAAATCTACAAAAACAGAACAGAAAAGTTGTGAAACAAGGACGCCCTTTCATCAGTACCATCGCTGTCTGTCTGAAGCGATCCAGCGAGGTGTCCGTGTGCGAGTCCATCTTCTCCTGCAACATCTTCTTCTCCTCCTGATGTCTCTTTATCAGTTCCTCTTGGTCCTGGTATCAACATCATTGAGGAGAATGAAACAAATAAATGGTAAAAAAAAACAACATTTTTAACCTGTTGTGATGGTGCTTTAAATGAAGTAAATAGCTGAAACACTTCATGTTTACGAGTTAAAAAATTATATTTACTCTGTTTAAGATGTGCAATTTAAATTTTTCACCTGTTGAAGATTCTACACTACAATTAATTACTGATAAAATGTTACTGACTTGCTACTTCTTCTCATCAGCCCATAGAAAAAACATCTCCACCAGAGACTTGCTGTGCTTAAAATCACCCCACAGCCAATATTTCACCCTATATCACTGTACCTGTCTAGCCTGAGCCAGCTGGTTCTGTTTTTTCTTTATTATATCCTCTTTTTTGTCAAGTCGATCCTGCAGGTCTTTGATAGTCTGGTGCACCAGCTTGAGGGCGGGCTGTCTGTCTGACTGCCCCTCTTCATGTTTGGAAAGGTCAGCTAGCAGCCGTTCTCTGTCGGCAGCAGCTGGGAGCCGGAGACGCAGCTCGTTGATTACTTTATCTCTTGACACAATGTTCTGTTCTGCCTTCCACAGAGCTGCTTCCCTCTCTTTCAACGTCTGCATATGTACAAATTAACAATTACAGCAATAATAAATAAAAACAATATTGCCACACACATATACGGATTGTTGAGTATGTGAACAGGGACAAAATACTGTACCTTGTCCAAACTTCTGCACGTGGCCTGTGTCTCCAAAATGGTGCGGTCCTGCTCTCTGATTTTCCCCAAGGTACACTCTAACTGATGAGCAAGAGGTAGTCTTGGGTCTGGTAGCCATCCGTTACCTGCATCAAGCTTACAACAGACAAAAATAGAGTTGTTACCTTTGCAATAGCATGTAAAAAAAAAAAAAAATGGACATTTTATTTTATTTATCATCAGATAAACAATGGTTTACCTTTTCTGCAATGCTCAGAATTTCATCCTGATGTTTCTCGTAATGGTCCAGCTGACGCTCCATCTCCACCTCTCGCTGATCCCATGCAAGCTGGCATTCTTCGTGAATCTTGATTCGGTAATGAGAAGATATAAGACACACTTAGGCGCCATAAACCTCATAAATAAGTGAGTTTCCTAAGTATGTATTCAAAAATACACGATTCTCCACTCACTGCATTTTAATCCTCCATTTTTGTATAATTCTGATGTCTATTTTGTGAGCCAATTTGTGAATGTGTGTATAAATTAAATTTTCTCTCACAGTCTTTAGCTGAACAATATCCTCTTCCATTGAGTGGATGGTTTGTTCCTGTTCCTTTACAAGGTTCCTAAGGTATTTTATCTCCTCCTTTTGGATTACCAGCTCCCTGCCTTTCCTGAGCTCCTGCAGGCGAGTTTCCTCCATCTTCTTGTGCCACTCAGTGACCTGGTTCAAGTCATAAACAGTGTGGTTTTTGGCAACTGCAGCACAAATTTGTAAAAAAAAGACGAGATGTGATCTCAAGAATATTATTCCCCACTGACCTTCTGGGCCCCTTTCACATCTTTTAGGGTTGAGATGAGCTCCTCCAGCCCTTGTAGCCTTAGTTCCAGCTCCTCGGCCCTTCCCTCAGCTCTCTTGCTCTCCTGCTCTGCCCTCTTCTTCTCCTCTTGAGCTTTTGCTCGGTCCTCCTGGAGGCTCAGCACGGTCAAAGAGAACTTTTCCTGCTGGGGAAGTGGCAACGCACCTGCAAACTGCCTACGGAGCGACTGGATAGTCTGTTGTAGGTGCTTCGAGCGGTTTCTGCCCTCTTGGCGAGCGAGAAACAGAGCACGCTCACTCGCATCGAGCCGTTGTTCAGCTCGCAGCTTGTAGGCCTCCAACCGCTGGATGAGATTGGTGGCAGCCTCAAGTTTTCCCAAAACATCGGACTCACTAAGCTGCAGAGCCACAATGTGCTGGTGAAGCTTTGCAATGAGGGCCTTCTCATCTGACTGTGACTGAGGGGAAAAAGAAGCATGATTTTTATTTGATTTTTGTTTCTCAGACATGTGAGAATTTAACAAACCACTGAAATTTGTTCCACTTTATTCCACTCTGTTGAAAGCAAAGATCTGAAAATCTGTACAAATCACCATAAAAAGTTTTAATGATTGATTTCAAAGTATCTCACCCTGTCAAATTCCAACAAATAGAAAGTGCAGTAAAGGACCTGCTTGGAAAGCTCTTTTATCAACACAGTTGTCAGTTTAAACAAAGTAAACTCAAGTAAAGAAGCTAAAAGCAAAACCAAGTCACCTGGTAGTCCAATATTTGCCTCCTCAAAGTTTCTACTTCTTTTTCGTTGCACTTTTGTCTGACCTGTAGAGCAGACACCTGTGTCACGGCCACATCAGAGACCTCTTGAAGCCTGTCAAAGGGGGAAAAAAGTGCTGTGACCTCAAAAACTTTGCTTGCCTAAAAGCATACATTTTTAAAAAAAAATATCAATCTAAGGCTCGACCACTGTCAGACGCACTTAGAAACCTCAATGCGAAGCTCAGCCTCTGCCTTCTCCAGCTCTGCAATCTTGGCTCTGTCAGCATCGCTCACAGCTTTGCTTACGCTGCTCGCCAGCTCATCTCTCAGCTCCCGCTCAACCCTTTGGGCCGCCACATTCATCTTAGTCAACTAAAGAAAAACACAAGTAAGACTTCTTGATAAGACTCATACATTTTTGAACACCCATAACCTGCTACACAGTGACAAGTGAGACATATCGCAAAGGGCGTGAACCAAATTGTTAAGATAACGAAATAAAAAATTATTTTTTAAACAATAAAAATGCAAATCCAAAACAAAATGAATTCACTGTTTTCACTGTAACATTATGTGTGAACCAAATAGCCGTCTCCCCAAAAATTGATTCTGTTCATCTGGACGTAGAGTTTTCAGTGGGAGAAACGTTTCTTCACTCATCCAGGTACGCCATTGATTAGTGGTCTCCTATCAGTGAGCTTTGATCAGTGGTTGTTGATCAATGGTCATTTGCTTACCTGGATAATTGAGCATGCAATCAAGACAAATAGCGTTTCGCACCTTTTGTATGTTAAAAGACATTACATGTGCCTAAGAGAAAAATATATCTGTTGATTTCCTTGGTATCATACCTCCACAAACTTGGATTCCAGTTCCACGTTGCGCTCTTCCAGCTGCTTATGTGAGTTTTTCATGTGCTCATACATTTTGTGGGCATGCTCAGCTCTCTGCCTCTCATTCAGCTCCTTCATCTCTAAAGTGGTGATTCGTCTTGCAGCAGATATGATCTCATTGTTGAGTGATGCCTTGCCTGCCTTATCCACCCCATTTTCTTCTCCTGATAATAAAATGATAATCAGTGTGGAGTGATAATTACACACAATATATTAAATAAAAATATACAAATTATATGCATATATAAACCGGAGTTTAGTTAAACGAAGTTAAACTGTGGTATTGTATACAGATAAGGATACGATTATTAGCCAAAAATTAAGTGTGAGCAAAGTGCAGAGCAAAGGACCTTCAACATAGAAATTCTTAACAGAATATTTTTTATTTAGAAAGCACAAGTTAAAGCTTAAAGCATGTAAAACCAAGTTAAAACTAAGGGTTATGTTCCAAGCAGAAAAACTTCAGAATGGTTTTGAACAGGCACTTCCAAAAAATATCACTCCAAAAACCAAAAGAAATCACTCTAAACTTGAGTGTTTACGAATGATAAGAACTGAAGCGATAAGTATCATCAAGAAATTCGAGTAAGAGCCACACAGTGACCCTGGCAGAGGTAGGAAGTGAAAAAAAACTAATGAGAGATGTGCCTGAACATTCAAAAGAACTGCCAAGACACTAGTGAATGAGTTAGAAACAGTCGGGAACTCTGGTCACAAAGAAATCACTTGAACCAAGCACAGGAATGAACTCTGAGACTGCAGACCAAGTAAACTCCACTTCTGCAGAAGAGACATCTTCACGCCTGATTGAAGCATGCTAAAGACAACTATCGGATGAGATAAAAACTGCCCGTTAAAACACAACTTGGAGAAAGAATGGAGAGGTGTGCAACCTAAAGAATACCACACTGAAACACGGAGGTGAGAGTATTGGGACGCTGTTGGGATGCTTTAGTATGCCTGGAACTGGGAATCTCGGTAAGGTGAAAGTAATCATGAAGAAGGAAGGATATGTGAAGAATCTGGAGGAAAACCTTAAGCAGCAGCAAAACTGGGTCTGGATCATCGTTTTGTCTTCTAGCACAACAACAACCTTAAACATGGTCAAGAACTATGTCCAGAAGACCGAAGTGAACGTTATCGAGTGGCCTGCACAAAGCCCTCACATCAATCTCTTTGACAAACTGTGGAGTGAACTGAGGAGACGCAAAACTTCAAGCAGTTATCCAGCTAAAAATATACAAAACTCTTTATTAGCGTTGTTTCATACCAGTTTGCTTTCAAATATGAAATTCAAAAATGTGATTGTTATACAATTTACCCACCCCTACACTGTTTATGTTGAAGGTGGGAGTCCGTTTTTAATGTTGCAGCTGAGCCAACACTCACATCATTATAAGATGAATTTTACCCAACCTCCTCATTGTTGAGACAGGAATGTGATGACCCCCACTAGCTATGGCTCAGATCCAATGAGCACTAAATGTATTCAAGCTGTCTTACAACACCATGCATGCAGGACAATACAGTAGATAAAAGCCCAGGAAGAAAGCAATAGACATAAATAACTGTAATTTTTGGCTCTGTGGGAAGCCTTTGCCCTTGGCTTATTCTAGTGGTTTCACCACAGCCCAGTAAATGTTTTCATGGCGGGAACTTCAGCTTGTAAAAGACTTTAATGGTCGACATAGACTGTGATACCTTCTTGTTGTGAATCCAAGAATGCTGGAACATCTTTTACTCCAACCTCAAAATATTTATATTGAACTTAGAATAAAAGACGTTCCCTCAAAACTCTTTATGGACAAAAATAGGATCAAAATTATAAAAACTGAGTTTGAACCAATATCGTTTCAGAACAATTTACTTTCAGATATGTAGTTCAGATGAGTTTCTTGACCAATCTACCCAGCCCACCCGCCATTGTTTTTGTTGAAGTTGGGAGTTTTAACGTTGTACCCGTGGCCAACACTCACATCATTAGATGACAAATTTCGTTACGAACAAAACTGTGTGTAACGAGCACTAGCCCTAGTTTACCTGTTGAAGGGATGTTCTCCCATCTTTGCTCTAGAGTATTAAGTTTCTCCTTTGTGAACTCCAGTTCTTTATTTATGGCAGAGACTTGTTCTCGAAGAGACTCATTCTCGCTCTTAGAGACAGGAAAAAAAGATTAATAAAATTTTATCGTTAGTCAAGAACAAAAAAAATTAGATGTGGGGCAAACCTAGTCAGGAAATGTTTGGGGGGTTTTGTTTTTTTTACCTCCAAATGTTCAAAGTTGTTGGTTCTTTGTATGAGGTGGCTGTCTCTCTGTAGCATGTTTCTGTATTTGACTGTTAGCTCTGTGTACTGTTTGTTAGCCTTCTCTAGGTCTGATGAGGGCACACTATCATCCAAAGCTTTCTGTAGTGCTGCTATTTTATATACAGCCATTTCCTAAAGACCAAATAAAAGGCAGAGATGTTAGAAAGGTGCTGAATGAACACATTGTTAAAAACACAACTTCTCATACACTCTAACAGAAATGGTCACAACATTTCATAATTTTTTTGTATTTATTTAAGGATTAAATTTAAGGAAATAGTTTGAGTAGGAGCTTTTCTTTCCAAGGAGCTTGGAAAGAAAAAAGCGTCTGGACTTCCTTAAGTTGTTAAATATGGGACTCTCCACCATTTGACCCTAGAACTGAAGAAGCTTCTCAGAGAGGTGAAATGTCTTAATAGCAACTTAAAGAAGTCCAGACACTTTTTTTTCCTAAGCTCCTTAGACTACGATGACCTCGACGACTGAGAACCTTCACAGACAGTTTGAGTGGGAAACTTTGATGTAAAATGTTTTATATAATTTCATCTAGTTGCGATAAAAGGCAATAGATAAGAATCTGCTTTGCCACCGAGGCTTTTGTTGGGATTTAGCTTCTGGGTACCTTGTATCTCTGCAGGTAACCTATCCACTGAGCGACCGAAGACTGCATCTGGCTGCTCTCCTCTCTCAGCTTGCCATTTTTCTTGCGGAGGTGTTGTTCTTGTTCCAGCAGGGTTGTGTAGCGCCGCGTGAGTTTCTTCTCGTTAACTGTTAGCACCGTCAGCTTACGAACTGCTTCACTCAGCTGCCTTCTGATGTCCTCTGGATCCTTCCGAAGTGTGTCCAGGAGATCCTGATGGATAAGGCGAATAACTACCCTTAGTAAAACTGATACCAGAAGGAAAAAGAAGCACAGAAAAAAACATTCTACCTTGACATTTGCACATCTTTGTAAACATGTCAGCACATAGTTATTTAATCACTTAAGAGCTGCCGGCTGACTTGCTGATATCCGCACACTGCACGCCAGAATGAGTTGTCTGTTCCCCTTATGTTTATTTAGTAAAAGAAAAACAATTTCCAGCAATTTGTTTGAGACACATTTAGTTCCATGTTGTCAGCGTTTAACAGTGAATCATCCTAAGTCATCCATATGTCTGTGTGAGTGAACGAGGGCCACACTGGAAAGTGTTTGCTAAATAAACACAGTACATCTTGTAGCATTTAAGTATTATTAACCTTTTAAAGCCGACTTACACTGAACTCTTTGATTTTAACGTCATCCACCTGCTTTTGTTCCTCCAGCCTGTTCTTTATCTCTGTGAATGTCTCCTTCTCCTTCTGCCACCCTGCCTTCTCGCTGAGAAAAACACCGGAAAATACTTCAGATTCTTACATGTAAATAAATCAACGCACAAAACTTTTCATGCTAACCCACCTCAGATACTCTTTGTAGAGAAGTCCCTGTTGATGGCTAATAACAGAAAACTTCTTCTTGTATTCGTCCAGAGCGCCTGCAAGGTTCTGCATTTTCTCCTCCTTGTTTTTGAGCTCCTAAAAAGCAACAATTTATTTAGATTTTACTTGAAACACAATCCGTTTACGGTTCTTCCCAACCAGATTATTGGAAGACAGTGAGGCTAACCTGAAGAAGTCGAACAGCGTACTCATTCAGGGAACTGATGACTTCAGCGCTGCTGGGCTCCAGGCTCTCAGGAAGGGTGAGAGGTCTGAGGATGACTCCATTGCTGCCAGACTTCCTGAGCAACTCCAACTCACTTTCAAGTTGGCATATCTAACAGCCACAGATAATAAAAAATTATAAGGAAAACCTGGCTATTAAACGTTGTGTTTATTATACTACAAACGTCAATCACTTGTTTATCAAAAAAGTTCCTGTGTTTGTGTCTAGATTCAAAGTATTATTTAGAATAGATTGGGACAATATAGACACAAATTTCTTGATTACTGAATGTGAGGAGGCCGTTGTAAAGTACCACAAAGATAAGGTAACAAAATGTTATTGAGACTAAAGGCAGTAACAAACAGAGGATTAAAATAAACCATGTAACACTATTTATGAACAAAAGGAACCAGACAAGGGAATAAATAATGAAACTGAAGCATCAACACAACAGCAGAGGACTTATGTAAAGCAAGCTTCCCCATTTTAAACAAAACTGTTGCTGCCTGTGTTCTGGATAATGTGGCTTTTGTTAAGTGCTATTTGTAAGACAGTTTCATCATTTTGAAAATTGAAACTGAATGCACGGTTTACAGTTGAGACAGAAGTTTGTTTACCCCGTTTCTCTTATTATATGAAACAGAAGTAGCAGATATCAAAAACAGCAGACTGACCAGACCAAAAAGAAAAAATTTTCTAGACATGTTAATGACTCTCCACCACGGAGCCCACGCCAGGCATGCAGATTTCTTCATAAATCTTTATATTTCTGTGGTTACAAACTTTTACATAAGAAAATAATTCTGTTGATTTGGAGAAGAGACACGCAACCGTTACCACTGGGATTTGGGCTTCCATAGCTAGAGTTTAATACATGCTTGGCTTTGAGAAACAAGTTGAGAAATCATACTGCTTTGTTTTCTTGCCAAAGACAGAAATATGGCCAAATACAGCTGCCAGTCCACCACATTATTAATTTGTGTCATTAACTTAAATCATATTAATCTACCTTTTCTTTGGCTCTGGCAAGCTGAATCAAGCTGTTGGTTGCCTCCTCACGAGCTGATTTTAGCTCCTGCCTCAGTTCTTCATTTCTCCCCACCAGCTGGTGTACGTGGGATTTGAAGTGTGGGGCTGACTCCGACTTGCCACCCATGCCACTGACATCTATAGCCTGTAGGAGAATTAGCAAAGTTTACTGCCACCCTCCCAACAAAAAAGTGCCATCCTTAAATCCTAGATGCAACAGTTGTAGAGTATAAAAATAAATTTATACCACTGCCTAAGATTGATTTTCATGTGTTTGATGTGTGCTACGGTTGGGCGATGTGTAAAGATTTTGAAACCGACAACTGTTAATAATCCACGATGGGCGATATAATCGCGGATGCGTAAACTCTTTGATGGGCGGAGCAATGTAAGACTCCTCCAGATTTTATATATATTACAATTATATATATGGGTCGGGTGCATCCTTCGTGGCCCACCATATCCCAGAATTCATATCACGGTTTCCAACAGTTTCCAACAGTTTCCAACAATGGCGGCAGCTACTTAGTTTTAATATTACTCTTTATGAGTCACAAAACACAACTTGCATGAGCATGTTGTGTTTGTGGCTACTGCCGTACTTTCTTTCTGTAATGAATTTGAGTAATGCTGGGCAGACACTGTGCGATTTTTTCAGTGGCGCGATTCAGCTCCTGCTCAAACTGTACGATTGACTCGCAGGGGTTAGAAGTTCGTAGGTCACGATGCAGGGTCTCGCACTATACGGCCCGATGCTCTGATGCATCTCATCTCTGACCTGAGTGCTCACAC
>VUQR01011854.1:0-11087 GCA_015108515.1 Hemichromis elongatus
CACACATATGAATATACACACTGGCCTACAGTTTTAAATAGTTGGGAAAAGGTTTGTTTGCGTCACCTTTTTTTCCTTCAAAAAATAAAAATTTTATACTGATTGCACTGTGTGCAAAAAATTACCTTTTGTTGAAAGTCATGCTGGAAGCAATCCTTTTCCACCTCATCTCAGGCCACTGTCCTATATATAAATGTTTTTATCTTCTGGTCCATTATTCCATTTCTCTGTTTTGGTTTGTTTTGTTTTTTTGTTTGTTTTCAAATTCTGAATTGAAGTGAAGCCCCAGTTCAGTCTCAGAAGACAAATAATGATGACTGATGACTTACATTCACCGCATCAATTATTGCAGCACTTTAGAGAAGTGTGCCTTGCAGGATCCACCTCAGCCATGGTTTTCTCCGACTTTACTGATAACTCTATACACCGCAAGACAACCATATTTTTCTATTTAGAGAAATGTGCACATAGCCTATTCCTGCTGTCTGCGAACAGCACGCTGTTTTTTTTTTGTCTTCTAAAGGATTCTCTATTGAATTTGAATTATTATGAATCACTAACATATGCTAAGAACAAAATTAGGCCTTGAACATGTTTTAAAATGTTACATTAAAAAAACATGTATTTAACACATGCAATATATTCCAGCAAGACTAGACAAATTGGTAATTTTCCAATCATATATTTGAATGTATTCTCATTTTTGGCTCATTTTTTTTGGCCTCATTAATTAATATATGTACACATTTGGTATTAGTCATCGAAGCCCATTTTCATTTTAAATAAAAGTAGTTATTACATGTCTGTGGTTTGTGTAACTGCTAAAGAAACGAGGAAAAGGTCAGTGTTGTCTATGAAGCTTTGACAACATAACAGTATGTGACTAATCTGTCTTATAGGAGCTGACAGTACAGAGACAGGAACATCTCTATATCGTCTAATCTTGTAATCTACTCAGACTTTCAGTTGCAGAGCGTTAAGACAGCTTTTTCACAACTGTCACATTTGAATAAACAAATCTAAAACAGGAAATGGAGTCTTGGATCAACACTCAGTAACCAACTGCTGCACTGAATAATGCATTCCTCATAACAACAATGTGCCATAGAGACATATGAGACAGAGTAGAGGAGGGCAGTGCCTGCTGTGAGTTAGATGGTAATTGAAATTTTGACAAGTAACATTCCTCTCAATATCCCAGGAACATTTCTGAAATACATACATTGTAAATTGTTTACAAACAACAACCATAATTAGTGCCTTGCAGTTGTAGGCCTCTGACAACCAGTGAAGTTATAGACTGCAGACTCACAAGATATATAACCAGAGATGGGCAGCGTTACTGTAATCCGATTACTTTTTTCAAGTAACAAGTAAAGTAATGGATTACTATTGCAAAAAGGTAATTAGATTACTGTTACTTTCCCTTTTGTTACTGTTGTCTTTCCCGTAAGCACGCTGCATTATTGCGTTACTAAACCATTTGCGAGTGTCTCATGATAATGACGTAAGCGAGTGCGACATTTGTGGCAACAGCTGTGTGCAGATCAACAGAGAGTACGACCGTGCAGCATTTAAAGTGTAGAATTACTGACCTTACTTTGAGTTCGAGTCAGTAAAAAGTGACAAAAACATTAGCGTCCGGTGTTCACTGCGTGGGAAGACAACTTCTTTTTACAGCGAAAAAAAACCCCTAAACTCGGCAAGTACTGAGCACGCTCCCGGATCCTTCCACTGACAAGACCGCTGCGGCACGCCTGCACCAGGACAAACCTCCACCTGCCCCACTCCTGCTAAACAGGTGAAAATAGAGCAACAATACCGCTGGGTCTTTTGTTTTCGTGTGTGTTTTACTTGCATCTAGTTGAAAGATTGAGTGTAAATGCAAAAAACTATTTTATTTTTATATGCTGGAATATGCAGAAAATAGGTTTAAATGTTAAACAAATTTCTTCCAGTCAGAGATTGTTGCATATAATTAAATGTTTGTTTGATGCATAAGGTTAAAAGATTAAAACTAATAAAGCATTTAAAAAAAAAAAAACTTTTTCATTTGAATACATTTTATATAATGGATTATGCAGAAAAAGTAGAACTGGGCTCAAAGGTCTATTGCTTCATTATCTATTCAGGTTGTAAATCATGGTTTTAAAAAGTAACTAATTACTTTTAAAAATAAGTAATCAGTAAAGTAACGGGATTTCTTTTGGGGGAAGTAATTAGTTACTGATTACTTTTGCACACATGCATTTAAATGCAACTAATCGTTAGACATTAGACTACTAATCTACTACTTTTCAAAGCAGAATTTCAGAGGTAATAAAGGCAAACAAACAGTAAAGACCTGAGCATAAAATAAAACTAAATTAAAGCAAAATAGCTATCAATTTTATCCACCAAGACTTTGATAAGAACAATACAATTTACTGTTTTCCTTATCTCCAGCAGGAGAAAAACTTGCCTTCTGTCTCAAGCATAGTACTGATGACAATATGAGATCAGCAGACCTTATGCTGCAGCCAGAAACCAAGACAAAGCAATGGATTCTTAACCTTGGCTGTATTTAATCTTAATCTGCCACAAACAAGTTTTGTCAAAGTTGCAAACAATAAATTCAGAGGTGCAAACGTTTAATTCTCCCCAACTTCTCCATTATAATTAATCATTTTAGAGCAGACTTTAAAAAAGTGGCTTGTCTGAATTAATATATTGGTTCATTATTGTGGCCCAGATTCCTTCGCCTGGTACCATGTAAACACTTTTTTGTTTTCCTCCTTTTTTTTTTTACAAAACAAATTAAAAGATTATTCTTGATGCTCTTAGTTAGTTTCATTTCATTAACATTTTATATTCTACATTGCACTGACAAAGAAAATGCAGCTTTTGTGCACCAAGCAAAGCAAAAAAAGAAAAGAAATAAAGATTAGTAAAAAAAAATCGGTGCGTGATGCTATGGAAATGACAGTGCTGAATAAACATGCAATTAAACCGAGAGCAGCTGACATTCATTAAGCATGAGCCTCTCTGAGAATAACTCTGTGATATACGCCTGGATTAGCCTGGATTAGTTGTTTACCACTTTGTGAGTGACGTCTTTGAGTTGCTTTTTTGGGAAGGAAATACTAAAAGGGAACAAAATTATTTATTTAATAAGGCCTAAACTGTTTGAAGTTTCCCTTGACTAATCTAAGCAGATGCCTGCTGTCCAATTCACTGACCCAATCTAAATGGTAAGTAAACCTTTCAGTTTGCATTGAGTTCACTAAGTACTATACCTGTTATACATGCATATATACAATACATGTGCAGATATTTGCAGTAGATGCTTAGAAAAGTTTATCAATGACATGCTGTGCAAAAAATATCACCTATAGTTTGTAATATCATACGTGGGATGAAACAAAAACGATACAGCGACACTGTAACTGCAGCATAATTAAATATGGTAGTTTGATAGAAACCCCTCAGGACTATATTACACATTGATAACAATTACAGGTAAATTTAACCCCCCCACACTAGAGGTCTAATTGATGCTCTATCAACTCTAGGGTGGAAGACACAGCATGACATATGGATTCACAGCGTGAGTGCTCTATCGCCTTTGTTGGGTGAGGCACTTATCTGGTTGTGCTTCCCAGATAAGGGAGGAGGGAGCAAGGGAAGGCTGAAAGTAGGACTTTATTGAACATTCTGTCTCTGTGGAAAACCCTGGGCAGGTTCACTTTGTGAAAGCAGAGACCTCACAGTGGCCACCAAATCCAATCAAATGTTTCGAGCACTGACAGGCCCAATCTGTCAGTGGCTGGTTTTTGCTCACCTTCAGTTTTGGAGATAAGCTTCAGGTGGAAGATATTCACAGATGCAGAAGCCAAACAATGCTGGCGAAAAATTACCAGGCAAGGCAGAAGATAAAATGAAATGTTTCTCATACGTTTCCACTATTATTCTCTTCATTAATCAGTTGTAAAAATTTGAACAATTCCATTGGTCCACACAGAAAAATGATGAACTGCATGATTTTTGCAGTTCATATTTGACTATATAGTTAAATATGAACAAAAAGTAAATTGAATGAATAAAGTAAAGTTGTGCATGTGTATGTATGTGTAACTGCACTCTTTTAAAAATTACAATAAGAGGTCATGTAACTGACCAAAAGTCTTCATTTGTCAAAAAAGAAAGAAAAAAAAAAAGACTGCAGGTGACTTATTTAATCAGTGTGCAGTGAAGTTAATCTCTTTACAATTAACACCCTAATGATTTTTTTAACAGGGAAGTTAATGCGTAATCATAACAACAGAATCTCAGTATTTAATCACTTTATCACACCATGCTTTCTGACTGTCAATTTGTGGTGACTGATTGGAATTTAAAGCTGGTAATTATTACAACCTTCTTGTTTTAATAGTTATTTCTAAGATATAGCATCGCAGAAGAACGGATACATTCCAGTTTTATGCAGAGGTTGTAAATGATACAACTAATTACAAGTAATAAATGACCATGATGGCAGAGTGTATTCATGAGATTAAATGCTGATGCTCCATCTGCCAGTTTAAGAAAACTTGACGTAAAGGCAATGGGCACACTAATCTAGATTCACACACCATCTGTGGTTTCAATATGACCACCTGAATTTTCCCCAACATTCCCAGCACAGCGATCAAACCAGCCTATACTCTCACACAGTGTCACAAAGAACCTAGATTAGATTTTTTAATGCTGCAATTTCAGAAAAAAGGACTTGAAAGAGCTTAAACACAATCATTCTCTCTGTGTAATAAAATGCAAGGAACTGACTTATCTTATGTAACTTGTTTAATCAATGGTGAGCCAAGCTTTCATTTCCACAAAGAGTGAAGGTCTTTGAAATACAAAAAATGAAGTGAATTCCATGTCAAATAACATGTGATAAGAGGTGTGACGCAATCGTTAGTACTGTCATTTCACAGCAAGACTGTTGCTGATTCAAACCTCATGGGCCTTTCTGTGTTGAGTTTGTAAGTTCTCCCTGTGCCTGCGTGGGTTTCCTATGAGTACTCCAGTTTCTCCACCTAGTTGAAAGAACTGCTTACTAGGTTACCTGATGATTCTAAATAGACTTTAGCTGTGTGATTGTCTCTTTACGTTAACCCTACCCTGTGTCTTGCCTTATGTCATCTCCAGCTTATTGTAATCCTTCTTTTAAATTGGATAAGCTGTTAAGAAAATTGATGGATTATAAATTCAAATTATAATACATATTTTTTTCCACTTAATAATGCAAAGTTTTTTTTTTATGTAAAATGCCAAACAGATTATAAGTAAAGGCAGGCTGTAAGCTGGCTGCAGGGGTTGAAGCATCTCAGTTTTGGAGTTGACAACTGGGAACCGGCGCTGTGGATTAAGCTGTGACTCTGTCAAGTAGTATGCTAATGTGAACATGTCTTATTTTTAAATTATCATGACTAATTCAACTAGAACGTATGCCAACCAATGTACCTTTGGTTTTCCATCAGTATCATTTGGCACTTTGGACAGTCTCCATGACTTTTTACCCTTTTTTTTTTTTAGATTTTAGACTTTTTTTAGATTTCCCAATAGACCACGACTGTGATGATATCATCTCTTAATATATGGTTTACAGGAGAAACACCACCTTGAAGTCCTGGTGTGAGCCATTGAGCACAAAGCTGCAAGTGATGTGAACAGCAGCAATAAAGAAAGGCATTTTTCCTTCTATTTAGGTTGTGTGCACTGCAGTCTTATTCAGCCGTTATTATTTCCTCTGAATAATTACTCAACTGTAGCACCAACAATGTGATGATAACCCTTTACATATTTTTCTTGACATGACATTATAGACAAACTTGTATTGTATTTTACATCATGTCAATAAACTATGTATATCTTTGTAAGAGCTATTACAATGACACCTTTTAATTGCCATGGTTAAAGTTGATGCATATGATGTTTTCAAGAAAAAATAAACATGTGGTTTCTTAATAAGTTCGTGCTCAATGTTTGTATCCAAGAAACTAGAATTTATATACATACAGTATGTACCTACAAGGATATCCACTTCATATTTGATTGTGAATGAATGGGTTTGTTCAAAATATAACATATACATTTCTGATCTTTTCCAATGTCATAGCTAAAAATGGCAGATGTGGTTATTGTTAATGAGAGCGTTTATATCTTATAGAACGTGCAGTGTGACCATGACTTGGAGGAGGCATTACTCACCAAGGTTACAAGCCTTATGTTGAAGAGCCCTCGTGGGTTTGATATGAATACAGAACAGATGTTCTTAGCATTTGAAAACTAAATTTGCTGTTGCAAAATACATTCCAAAGTATTTGACAAGGCAGGAGATGTTCAGCAATGTGCACCTTTATCTGTAGCTCTTTCTTTATCTGTCCATTAAGCTTGGATGCAAAGCCTAATTGCAGCTTTTCTCCGCAAAACCAAAAATTAAAAAATTAATGTACAAAGTAAATGTACAGCCTCCCTTTAAAAACAAGCACTTTAACATTTTAATCTACATATGCATAAATTAGATCGTTGAAAGCCCATTTAATTAATGAATTATTTCAACAATGGCTAAAAACAGCCTGATGGATTAAAATTAGGTTAAGCTTTCCAGATTGGCCTCATGGTGTGAGTGTTGCCTCATTGGTAGACCTCGGTCCTACAGCTGAGTCGCAAGTTTTGTTCAAAGCAGGATTTTATTTGACAATAAAGCATTTTAAGAAAAAAAGATTAAAATTAAGTTATAATGTGGAAAGTTAGTCATTTAGCCATTCATAGATCAGAGCATTTAAAAGAGTAAGAGTAATAACATTAGAATAGCAATGCTCAGTGGTCAAACTGCATGAGATTATCTCTCCAAATGCAGGTAAAGACTAGGATGAGTTGTCAACAATTGGTCAAGTGCATCACTGCACAGTTCTTTTTCGCGATGACTCTTTACATGGTTGCTACTCCGTTATGTTGCTTATCTGATGGTCCTCTTCCCTGAGAATTTAAGAGTCCAAGACAGTATTTTCTTCACTTTATTGTTATACTGGGGCTGTCACAACACAGGAAACTGCACTGACACCGCACTAATGAAGACACTTATGCATGACAAGGCAATGACAAGGTATAGAGACCTGCCATTGAAAAAAACAATGTTAAGTAAATGAGAACAAAAGACCAGTTTAGAAGCCTCCAGTCCTATGTAGAACACCTTTCTCAGCTAAACCTCTTTTTAGTGGCACTAACCAATTCACATGTTGCAACACCATCAAACATTACAGCTTCTGTACCCTGACAAGTTATAACAACCTGCTTCTTCATTTAGAGGGTGCAAAGCATATAATCTCTCTTTTTTAAATGTCTTTTTCAATCCATTTCAGAATAACATTAATAGGCAAATGAAAAACTATGAAAAATACCAATTTATGAGCACCAGAAAAGGTTTGCTCCAGGAAAGTAAAAGCTATTTGAGAAGAAAATCCACAGGGCTGCACATGTAAAACATTAAGGGGTCTAATCCTTGCACCGTTGTATTATTATTTACTGAGGCTGAGGGTGACATATTAGAGATAGCTGACAGAATAGCGTAGCTCTTTTTTTAATTTAAAATGTTGCATCTCTTTCATGAAGGCAATCCATGGCTAAACACTCATCAGCACTACAAAAGGTTCCACATCTGGACCATCTATGAACAGTCCAGCTCTTAAAAATCTAAATTGCCTTTGATTAAACAAAATTACTGTAGGCAATTATACATGATATGAATTGAGGGCATTTTTTATTAGTAAAATGTAAATGTCAGGTTTTTATAAACAATAGGATTAAAAAATCAGTTTTACTGGATAATATAAACCAACAAAATAATCATGTTTTGATTTTCTTTACTTACCTTCTTTAGTTCAGGGTCAAGAGGGGGTGGGGTCACCTGTTGTTGACGAAGTAAGGTCATCGCAGGGTGAACACAGATAGGGAGACATCCTCAGATCTATACCTATGGCCAATTTAGAATCACCAATTAGTCTAACAAGCTGTGTTTGGACTGTGGGAGGAATCTGAAAACAACCCATGCAGGTACAGCGAAAATGTGCTAAGTGCACACAAAAAGGTTTCAAGTGACCAAAAGCTGCAAACCAGGAACCTTGTTTCCTGTGAGACAACTGTTCCCCAACAAATACTTTTCTTCTAAAATCTTCATGAACTGTAAGCTGAGTAAAATATTTAACAATTAAAACACCAGGAAGTCTGAAGCCCCTCCAGAGTCCATGACGTGTATGTGATGTGGATACCAATAGGCACGAGCCTACCCTGGCACTCATAACTGTGCCACATTTGTGTATGGAGAGATTTCCACTCCAAGGTTCTGGTGCTTGGCCAGAAGGCACTCAGCACCAGCACAGCCAGTGAGTGCCAGCCATTATCCCATTGTTTGGAGGCACACAGCTTGTCCTAATTAGATGCAAAAGAGCAGAGAAACTGTATCTAGCACTACAAATGAGGAGAGAGAAACATGTCTCACAGCCTGTTGCTGCAGGTTGAAGTGTAATAAAATAATGAACGATCACAGGAGCTTCTCCTGTAGAGAGCAGAGCACATCAACAGGCGGCCTTTCAAGCAGGCAGCTGCTGTGGAGAGCAAAGGGCCAATGCAGCATTGTGACAATGCAACACTGATTCTTGCACCTCAGGTGTCAGGGCAAAAGGGTTAAATCCGATCGATAAAAATGGATTCTCGCAGCATCTCATCCACATGTCAACACAAGACCCAAATAGCAATAAATGAATCATTGGATGTTTTTAAAATGTTAGCTTATCTACCATTAATTACATGTAGATAGAATGAAGACAATGTGTGTCTACACAGAGGAGGAGTCCAGGAAGATAAGGGCAACACTACATCAGCAGACAACCAGCTGGAAAGACGAGAAACTCAGGCGACCAAGACAAATGCACCAATTTTCTAAAATCACTGATGGATTTTCAAACTTTTTATAAAGTTGAGTTCTCATTGTCATTTTACTCACATTATATAAAATGCAAAGACAGACAAAAATGAGGGTTGTTTAATGGAATGTACATCTGCGCGTGGGTGTTTTAGTGTGTTTACGGATAATGACTCCGTATTAGAAATGTGGATGGCAATTAAGTAAATGAACAAATAGAATTATATAGACTATGCAGATTTGACCAATATAACCATATACATCTGTGCTTGCATAAAGCACTAACTTACAGTTTTACATTAAGCAAAACTGGAAACACTGGAAAGAGTTGTTTGTGGGCTATTTTTTAAGCATTTTTATAAGAATTTTTATTATTATTTTTGGTATGGCAATTTGCTGCTCTGGTACTAAATACATACTACCTGTGTAGCCAAAGCTACACTACTGGTGTGGGGTTTTTTTTTTAAAAAAGCACACGCACACACATCTATAAGCTACTCTGTATCCTGATGAAATGCTTCCTTTCTACTGTTAATTTAGAACCAGTCCTACTTTATTAATCAAAAATGATAAATACATACATGCACAGTTTGCCTAAACTACAACAAATGAATTATTTACTGTTGCTCATGTAATTATACATATTTAGGACCATATACATATTTCACAACAAGTGATACAAAACAGATTTTAAAACTCAAGCCAGTAACACACAAGGAGGATTAACAGACACTCTGAAAACAAGTAAAAGGAAAGGTTGACATTAAATACTCCCACATGAGATTGTCAAGGAAAGTGGACACAGGAGGATGACGAGACACAGCTGAAACTAATTAGAACAAGGCAGGGAAGTAAAACTGAATACAAGGCACATGTGATTTATTATTATTACAGTTTTATTTTGCCAAAGTATTTGGCCTTATGTTGAAGAGTATTTTTATTTTGCTTCCTGTTTTATTAAAACAGGAAGCAATAACACAAAAATACCTCCCTAAAAAAACAAAATAAAAACAGACTATATCAGTGGATGGCTGTAGATATAGTCTGTTTTTGTTTCTTTTTTTGTAGGTAGGTATATTCATACATACTCTTTCATACATGGTGACAGTGATTTGAGCTAAAAATTCATTTGAACAAATAATTTCAAATTTGGATTTATCTCTCCATAAGACCTGTTGCCTCTTTCTCTCTTTTTATAATTTGGCATATTTTAGCCTCACTGTTACTCTTCCTTAAACATGACTTCTGGACAATCATAGTTCTATTGAAATATTTCAATGAAGTGGATGGATTGAGTTGGTGCATGGGAGTTTGCCCAACCAGTCTACAACTGTTTTGTGGACTTGGAGAAGACACTTGACTGCATCCCTCGGAGTGTCCTGTAGGGAATGCTCTGGGAATATGGGGTGTTTGGCTTATTGCTACGTGCCATTCAATCCTTATAGAACTGTTGCAAGAGCTTGGTCTGCATAGCCGGCAATAATTCTGACTCATTCCTGGTGGGTGGTGGGCTCCACCAGGGCTGCCCTTTGTTACCGATTCTGTTCATAATTTTTATGGACAGAATTCTAGGCATAGCCAAGTAGCAGAAGACTTTCACTTGGGTGTTCTCAGAATCTCGTCTTTACTTTTTGCGAATGATGTGGTTCTGTTGGCTTCATCGGGTGATGGCTTCCAGCTTGCACTGGAATGGTTCGCAGCCGAGTGTGAAGCGAGAATGAGTATGAATGAGACTAAGCACCTTCAAATCTGAGACCTTGGTCCTTGGCTGAAAAAGGGTGGAGTGCCCACTCTGGCTCGGGGACGAGTGTAAGTGTCTCGGGGTCTTCTTCATGAGTGACGGGAGAAGGGAGCGGGAGATTGACAGATGGATTGGAGCTGTGGCTGCAGTGATGTGGACATTGTACCAGTTCGTCGTGGTGAAGAAAGAGCTGAGCGTAAAAGCAAAGCTCTCAATTTGCTGGTCGATCTACATCTTTAGCCTCAAGTATGGTCACGAGCTGTGGGTAGGGAATAAAAGAACGAGATTGCGGATGCAAGCGGCAAAAATGGGCTTCCTCCAAAGGGTGGCTTGCCTCTCCCTTAGAGAAAAGGTGAGAGATGCCTTCTGGGCGTCTCCTGGCTGAGGTTTTCTGAGCATTTC
>VUQR01011856.1:0-13403 GCA_015108515.1 Hemichromis elongatus
TTGCATTCAAGGAGGTCTCGCCGTGCTGTTTGTTTGTTATTTTGTCTCTCGGTTTTGAACCGAAACCTTCAATCAACGCTCTCCCTCGGGGCGGAGAACAGAGAGCAGTTGAATGCAAATGGGTAGCGTGCATGTGTACTGGAATGTACAGTGCTGCGGTGACGTTAACGGGAACCAGCAGGGCTGCGTGAAACGTGCACGAGTTGGCCAACAGTGCACAGTAGTATGTCTAAGAAAGACAAAAAAACCCCCAAAAAAACATGCTCACACAGACACACACACACCTTCCTGTTTCAAAACACATTTGCCCATTTTAGAAGGTAGGAATCTGCCAGCTCTAAAAATAGACATGATAAGAGAGAGAAGCCGCGCAGCAGCGGAAAGGAGCATGCAGGAAGGGGAGGAAGATGGCAGCTGGTAGCGTGGATCAGTGCATCCCAGACTGGGCCTATGGCCATACTTCATACTGCCTGCCCAGTGTAGCCATGCCAGGCCCGGATGGCTTGCCCTGCCCAGCAGTGGGACTTCAAGGCTGCTCAAAAGGGCCACCCACATCCAGCAGTGGGCCATCGTCAGTCAGCCTCCCTGCAGTGAAAGATAGCCCAGGTGGCCACTGTCCTAATAATACACCCTTGGAGGTGAATTTGGGCACAGCATGAGCAGCTCTGACAGCGCAGGGGCATAATTAACGAAGGGAAAAGAGAGCGAGAGAAAGGAACGGACAGCTAAAGAGAGTGACAGAGTGTGACTATACAAACAAGGCAGGAGGGGGAGGGTGCAGTGATGTAATGGCATGGCTTGCTTCCCCCATTAGGAGACAGTTGAAAGTGATCAGAGAGTGTTTAGATGTGTTGGCAGAACAGGAGGATAGTTATAAGTGAGATTTATCCCTGACTGAGGTGATACTAAGATGGATTGGCTGCACGGATTAGACAGTCTGAGGTGAACTTAGTAAAACACCTTGTTTAACCTATCAGGATGTGTGGAGAGGAGTAATGCTTAGTACTGAGGGATGTGTTGAGTGGGGATACTACTACGAATGCAAGAAGCATTCATGTATCTGTCCAGTGTACAAGAGATTGAGTGGCAACAGCGTAAGGAGGATCATTTAAAAGTCTGGGTTAGAAAATTCAAACATGGGCAAGGATGCAGCACACTGCAGCCTTCCAAACACTTCAGTGTATCAGAATCTATTAGGAAAGACAGAGAAAACACAGATATCCCCTGGAGCAGCCTATTGACAAGTATTTGGTATGATTTCCTTTGATTTGAAGTGTTTTTGGCCCCCTGGCTTTCGCAACGATCGAAATTTTCTTACACTAAGACAAAACAACCCCCTTCCCCCCCAAAAAATAGTTTGATGTCAACTTTCCCAAAACCTTTAAAATCAAAGGCAACCCTCCACTCCTGCATCGCTTTCCCACACTTGCACATGAACCCACTTCCTGTACTAACTTTCAGGATGATTTGAGGTGTGTATAAGAAGTTTTCAGATTGAGGTTTTTTTCAGTGAAGCTGTAAAAAACATGACACAGATAATCTTGGTTTACCAAAAAATCTGTGACTAAAGTGTTTTCAAAAACAAAGATTGAAAGTATGAGGACGCCCAGGCTTACAAATACCAGAGTTTGACATTTACTTCTCTTAGCGCAGCTCCTCAGTTCAAAAAGTGTGCAGAAGAAAAAGATCCACAGTTCCACTCAAAAAGATTAAAAAAAAAAAAAAGACATTACTTAAATCTGGCTGATTTTCCCTTCAAGGCAGTCTTCTTGGTTAGCAGTTGACTGTTTTCTGTTTTTAGATCACTTGGTGGAAGCCCTGTTCTCACAAGCTGCACATCTGTGACACACTGGACGTCCTCTAGTGTGTCAAAAAGGTTAACCTAAAATTTTAAACGTTCATTTTCAGAAAGAGGCTGAAGTCACAGGACAGTAGGACAGGTGGTGAGCAAACTTTATGTTACTGGAGCCAGAAAGATGTGATGGAAGGATGGCACACGCAGTTCAGGTCGCTTCTGCCTAATGTTCTCTGTCAGACGCCTGCATTAGTGTTGACAGTCTGACTCTCGGGGTTGACTTCACATGGAACGACTCCATGAATTTTTAAAAAAAAACATAACATCAACAACAGCAGCGAGTTCCAGGAACTGATTTAAATATAGCAATGAGAAAGCAGTGCAGATGTGCACAATAAGAAGGAGGGATCGCTAACTTTAAGTTAGGTATAAAAGTCTGTTTAAAGGACTTAAAGATACAGTGTGTAAAATCTTACCACTAGATGTCAGTATATTTCAATTGAAGTGTATAATCCTAGCTACAGTGGCTGCTGTAGGACAAACGTGTTTAAGGCAACCAAGAGAGATAAAAATATTCAATTTTGATTCCATTCCACCATACTACTGTTTGTGTAAAAAAAAAAAAACAATTTCTGTAAACATTATCTTTTAAAAACAGATCTCAATTAAATTTTTTGCTATCTATTCAGTTTTTACCCTAGAGTCTTCTCAAAAACTCTGGCTGCTTTTCATCTGTAGAACTGAGATAGCAAAGTTCAAACTTGATCTGAGTTTTTTGCATCCTGGGTAGGCTGTCAGGCTGTTTACCTCACAAAGTTTACTTGTCAATATCGTGGGTAAAAACATCCATGTCTATTTACTCTTGAAGAGGATGTAAAATTTTATGAAAGCAGCCCAATACTCTCCAATGGCGTTGACACGGAGTTGAGTGGTGAGGATATCTTGAATTTTATGCTGGTAAGCGGTGCTGTTTTTGCTGCACTAATGAAACTTTGTTGGACTCAGATACTTAGAGAATAAACTCTCATACATGACGAGAAATTATTTAAACTTTGTATCGGAGTGAAGGTGTGATTCTTAGGACACTCAAGGCTAACATTAACTGGTGTAGTGTTAGCTTATAACCAGCTGTTGTTGTTTGGCTAGCGCGTTGTCAACGGTCCAGAAACAGCAGGGTCGCATGTGTAATTTTAATGTTTAATTAAAATTTTCCTTCATCTTTTGGCACACTACATATGTGGCTTGTCTCTAGCCACATACATAAAACACAATTAGACAAAATGACATTGCCCATATCAGCCTCTGTATTGTAGATGACGGGGCAACAAACCGGCACCCAACACTATGTATTTCTAATGGATTAATTCTAAGTTCATAACAAAGCATACATTTTTTTAAGTATGTAATTACAAACTAATCAGTGTGTTTATGAGTACAATATAATTTTTTTCTATTAAACAAAATCTACAAAACAACTAACTGCACCTTTCAAATTAAACTTCATGCAGCTTCAGAGAGATCTGAGGACCTACCATAAGTGAGATAAAAGCTTACCACACTTCTGTATCCCAACCCTCATTTCCATTTGAGGTTAGCCACTATTAGCATAACCAGTGCTCCAACACTCAACTCGTAGTGGTCAGTGTGGGCAAGTTAGACATGATAAATCTGATTCTGTAATATTAGTTTAAATGCTTTTCTTGTCAGCCATGAATTCAGCTGAGTCTGCAGACTGCGTTTGGGACGCACAGTTCACATCACACCTCTTCTTCCTCTCCTTACCTACATCTCAACTGCCATTGGTTTAGATTTGACAACAGACCCTGAATCCATCTAATCGCTGCACTTGGAGACAACAGTAACGCCACCAGATATTTTGGATCTGCTATAAGCACAGCCTGAATTCTAAGATAAGTTGCTAATAAAACTCGTGCTGGTTCAACTGCGGTAATTTGAACAGGACAAGCTCTGCTACTGCTTCGGATCAGCGTGGTGTCTCCGCTTGGTCCTTTTTATTCTCTCCTCCTCCTCATGCACAATCACACATGCCTACAGTAAACATTTACTTTTTCCTGCCTGCACACACACACGCACACAGACTCACACAGACATAAACAACACCCGCCCACACAAACACACACCTAAGACACATTTACACTTGCCAACTGCTGTTTTGCACCCAGCAAGACATTTTCCAGCAAGCGGATAATCACTTTTTCAGGTAAAGTAAAAGGTGTGTAATCCTTTACATGTACAAATACACAGTTATGTTCACCTGCAGGCAACACACACACACACACACGTACTGATGTACTGTCTCCATCCAGGATAACAAGAACTTGCAGCATGATGGAGAAGCTTCCAACAAAATAAAAGATTACGTTATAAGTGAAAAAGCAATATCTCTTTCTCTTCCCCTCTGTGCCCTTTTTAATGGGTAGGGCCATTTCATTTGATGTTTTCTCCAAAATAAAATAAATTGTGTTCTCTGAGTGAGGGTCGGTACCTCTATTCCTCTCGCTAGAAATGTATTGTGGAAACCTCTGTAAGTCGAGGTAGAATAAAAGCAGACGTGATAGAGAAAGCTGGCAATAGAAAATATTTTTTGGGAACACAGCTGGTCATAAGAGCAAAGGAAGGGACAGACATGTAAAGGAAAAGTTTATACATACTTCTTTGCAAATGGATAATGGACTTTTTCATATTTCTCTATAAAACCGGAGATGTTTCGTCACTCCAGATGTGTTCAAAGACAAGGCAATGACACTTGAGTAATTTTTAATGACCATTTAGGATCTCATTGTCATCCTGTGAGTGAAAACAAGAAAGCCACTGACGGCAGGGCCATCATGGCGGCTGTTGTCGTGGAGACGGGATCCCGGCGAGGATAATTGCCGGAGGGGCTTAGGAGTGCGGGCCACCTGCCGCAGCATTTGGCTGGGATCTGTGTGCCTCTGTGAGGGAAAAGATTGTGTTTGCTGGTGTTTGTGTGTATGTATCCTGAAATATAGTGAGATATATATATGTATCTTGAGCCTGGCCGGGGAATAAGAAGGTGGAATAAGGAGGACACGGGCATACAAAGGGCTTAAACATAACCTCATGTAAGTCTCTTACGGGGGATAAAATCTTCCAGCTTATTACAGTACATATCACCTCCAGACTAGTTAATCCTAAAGGGCTAGCTGAGGTCGGAGTAGGCTGGCAAACACTTTCGACCTGACACTGTAAAATACTGTAATTACTCCCTCATGTTGTCCGGTACTCACATGCTTTCGGTGTCAGAGAAAACAGGAAATGCTATCACCGGTACACTTCAGAAGCTAACCTATATGTGCTCTATCTGGGACAGTGTGACAGTGCGATTATTTTCAATAGGATTTGTAGGTCAAGGGTCATTCTCAGAACAACAGACGTACTAATCTTACTTTGAGTGTGTGTAAACACGTGTTTGGACTGGTCTGGATTGAAGGGCACAGAAGCAGCTGGGCCACCGTGGAGCTGCTACTCTCACTTGGAGGCTCGCTATAACCCGCTTCATCTGATCCTAATTACTTTTTCTGGTTGCAGTTGTTTATGAGCGTTGTAGATGATCATCTTAAGTGTGTTTGCGCTGACAGTGATCTCTATCTGAGTCAGTGCAAAGAGAGATAATTGGGTTATCAGATGGGGAACAATGCTACTATGTTGCTCCAGTAAGCAGAGAGATAGATTATCTGCAGTTTCTGGTATAAAGATACCACTGCTGTGTCTTCACATGCATTATGATCCTGCACAGTGTCTTTTGTGCCATACAGCTTCTCTCAGCACCAGCTCAGCGTTTGCTTATGTTTGGAGTTTTCCCCCACTCTGCACTGTCACCATAAATCAGATGATTTATAATCTCAGCCTCGCAGGATTGTAACTTTTGCTTTTGTTATCAGGCCACTAGAGTGATCTTGAGTGACTGCTCACTTGTCTGTAGCGCAGCCCAATGACTTTATTCAAGAAGGCTTGGCAATAGATGCAAAGAAGCAGCGACACGTGATATGCACTTGCAAGTTTCATCAATATTGTGCAGTACTGCGTTCACAGAAAGAAGAAACTGCTGTTTCATGTGATACTCCACCCAAAATCTTTATGGACCTGAAAGGTGGCTGTAGAAAGATACTTTTCTTTATAGGAGCAGGGAAAAATAATTTTAAAAAAAAGGAAGCTTCTCTGACCGCTTCTCTTAGTCTTCATCTGTATTCTCAGTATATTACAAGCACTCACATCTCCATGAAACATTTGCGCCTCAAACCCAACTCTGTCAAGCTTGTTAGCGTCAGCTTGAGGATGTTCAAGCGCCCTGCCGACTCCACCAAATCCACATAGAATGAAACTTCAAATTATATACAACCAACCTTTAAACCCTGCAGGGGGTCAGTGTTTGATCGTCGAAACACAAATTTGTGGTGAATTCATCAGGCGATCAAACTGAACCGCGTTTAAATTACATTACATTACTCTGCATTAAGGGTTCCATCCATAGGCTAATACATTTTTTGTGTAGCTTTAATATGCAGCCATGACTACAGTTTGATAAATGGCTACACCAGGAGTAATTAGATCTCAACTGATCAAATGACTACTATATTTGTACAAATAAATTCATTACATTTCAACAATATTTTTATCCACACACAAGACATTATCTGTGCATTCAATTGTAGCTAGGGCCAAGAAATTGTTATTATCATTAAAAAAAAAAAGTTTCTTTCTTTCTTTTGCTCTAATTAAAATACAATAATAAACAATCTGGCAGACCCTTGTGGTAAATTGTTAAAACATCTCATTGATTGTTAATGCTCTAAGCAATCATGTCCAAGCAGGAAGCTGTTCTTCTTCCCCACCTTCCAATATATGCGACAACCCCTCTTCTCTTCTCTTCTCTTCTCTTCTCTTCTCATTATACACGTTACCCATCAGCTCTAGGTTTTAGAAACCCAATATTCACTTACATGCTGATGATAGTGAGCTTTATCTACTCTCAAATTGTGGATGGCTGAAATCCTCCTTCAACTAAATGATACCAAATCCAAAATTATTTAATTTGGTCCATGAAACTTTACAAATATCCTAACAAACATACCTGGTTGCTCCTGGTTGAAAATCTTGGTGTTTCTATGGAATGTTCCTTTATTAATCTAATCAGTGAAGCATCATTTAATAAAGGATATGGAAACATTAATCCACAACTTTATCACCTCTTGACTGGACTCAGCAACAAAACTTCTAACGTGCTTTCAAGCCTCCCTGTAGATCAACTCTATATTTTGCCTCTGGGTCCCTGAGGTCATTTTGTCAACAACTTCTCTCATTGGCCCCATTTCTCTTAAAAACCACTAAAAGTCATTAAAGGTAATTGAGCCTTTGCTTTTATTGCGCCAAGACTCTTGAACAGTTTCCCACATAAAAACCTGTCCAACAACTTAAAATAATTTTTAAATTCTACCAGTTTTTCAACCTCCCTACTTTTGGGATGTCAGTTGCAGGTCAAACGTTAAAGAATCAGTAACTTGCGCAAGAATTTTAAGTTGGCTAGATATTTGATATCAATATGGTGTAGATATGAAACTTAACTTGGACTGCTTTACAACAGCCCATCTTTATTCTATTATGATTAAAAATCTTTATTTTCGAATTACTGTTATTTTACCAAATGACATTTCAAGTTGAGCTGGTGCATTCTCAAACAGTACAATTAGAAACAGCACAAACACTTAAAGTAAAAATAATAATGGAGGATTAATAAAAAGAGAAGAAGAAAGGGGAGGAAGCAGCAGAGAAGCAGGGGCGGTAGAGGTGGAAGAAAAAAAGAGGGATATTTATACTCTGTAGTCCATCAAGAGCTTGTTAAGCACGCAGCGGTAAAACGCAGAATGACAGCCAGATTTCCAATAAATAAAAGAACAGGGATGACATCAGCTGTAGAACTGCAAACAGTTAGTACGAGTGGAGAAAACCAGAGAGGAAAATGAAAACCCAGTTGAAGATTCATGATATAAAACTCTTTATTGTCATTCTGCCAACATAACGAAATTATGGCACTTTTTCACATGGTACATAAAAATGTAAATAACAAATAAATATACTGACATAAATTTCAATACAAAATACAATATACTGAAATGTTTTGTTTGTGACATGTTGAATTTTGCTGTAAAGTGTAATGAAAGAAGCCAGTATATGAGGGCAATAAACTGAATGCTTGGCCAAATAATACAAAGATATGACCCCTTTGATGCAATTAATGACTAAGACCGAATATTGTAGAAAATCACAACTCTTAACAGTCTAATTAGTGCATCTTGGGGGCATGGTTAGCCTTCTGAATGTAAAACAATCCAAACAGCACGAGAGCTGAGCTTTGCAAATTAAGCACCAAGAGAGATGGCAGCGGATCTGTGGGATTTCCATATGTAAATATTTTTACTTGGGTGGTGATGGGGATGTCAGACAACTGGCTTAAAACAGTCAGCTGCATCAATTTCACTGAAATATCTGCAGTGGTTTTAATATGACAAGCCAGCATCTGTGGAATTAAGGATGTTTGAAACGTATTTGAAAAATTGGTGGAGTTACGAAAACTCTTAATGTTAGTTGATGCTAACGTCGGCTCCTAGAAATTACATTTATCACAATGCATTTTCTGTTAATTAACATATTTGGCAAGTTACTAAAATGATTACTGCCAAGCTATTTTATTTGTTTTTCAGCGGAATATCAGATTATGCAGAACAAAAACTGCTTATAATGACTATAGCACTGATATATTTTATAGTTATGTGTAGACAGTCAGAACTAGGTTAAGGTTAGGAAAGGACTGTGGTCTGGTTTAATATATAAAATGATATAAAATGAACTAAAGGCACAGGCTTGTTGCCTAAATCTACATAGAGATGGGAATCACTTGTCAGGAGCTGCGGCCCACCCTGTACCCACCTCTCTGTGACTGTGCTACACTACATACACTAAATATAGCACTTCATTCACTCAAGCCTGATCCCCAAACATAATCCAGCCAAAGATTACATTTGTCAATATAATACTGCTGAGAAAGCCGTGCTGTATCACCTATATAAAGTAGTAATGGACCTGGTGTTTTTTGTTGTTTTTTTTTCTTTTGTTTTGTTTTTGTGTGTGTGTGTTTTGGGGGGGTCAGAATTTGCAAGCCTAAACAAGTGGAAGATGAATTTGTCTTACTGGTATCAAGGGAAGATGAGATGCATGAGATATTCTTACAGAAGCATTTCTCGTTGCAGGTGTAAAGAGGCTTGTAGCTCTCTGTGAGCAGCGTGACTAATCCTGTTGACTTTTAGTTGTGTAGAGGGGCAGCAACTTGAAAGTCTTGGCATCACTAGAAGAGGAGGATCAATTCTCTGGAGTTAAAAGTGCAGCAGCACTCTGCTGTCTATGCAAAGACAGTGATGATGCACGATCCTCTTGACCTTCACACTTCCTGTTGTGTTGTTTGGCAAGTTTACTTTTAAGCTATCTGTCCCTTGGCGCATTGGCAAGGCCCTCCATACACGTCTCTTTTTGTCTTTTTTGGGAGATAATATGGAGGATTTTGGTGTTGAGCTGTGGATATTGTGAGAATAAATAGATATCTTTTGAATCAGCATTTGTACTGGGAACAAAGGAACATCCTGATGATTGTGAATAGAATTTGTAAATCCTTAGCTTAACATAATTTTCCATTGCAGTAATGATGGCTGCAGCTACTGCAGGGACCACAAATCCATTTTTAAAGCAAAGACATTTTGTTGTCCTGTCAGTAGAGAATTTGCTGAGCCTATTTAGGGCTGGATGACCAGATGAGAAAAGCAGGCAACTGCCCAAGGGACTCAAAAGGCCCCAGTGTCAATGTGAATTTGCAGTAATCTAATAAAAATGCAATTTTCGGGAATATGCACTGTATATTGAAGTATTTATTGCTGTTCCTCTTGTTAGAGTATATCCCAAACCCTGACTGAATCCTTTCTGTCTGTCTTCATCTCTCTTTTAGGAGAACCCATACCTATGTAGTGATGAGTGCGATGCCTTAAATCCAGACCTTGCCCACCCTCCTCAGCTAATGCAGGACAATGAGCGCAATGGCCTAATTACCTACTGGCAAACTGTAACATGGCGAAACCACCCAGTGCCCCTGCTGGCCAACGTCACCATGTCCTGGAACAAGAGTCTGGAGCTCACCGATGATATCCAGATCTCCTTTGAATATGGCCGGCCTACGATCATGGTTCTGGATAAGTCCATGGACCACGGACGCTCCTGGCAGCCCTACCAGTTCTACGCCGACGATTGTCTGGATGCATTCAACATGCCACCCAAACAAGTGCGCGATCTCTCGCCTGCCAACATCACACGGGTCATCTGCACTGAGCAGTACTCGCGCTGGGTTGGCTCCAAGGGGGAAAAGAACGTGAAGTTTGAGGTGCGGGCACGATTTGCTGTGTTTGCTGGACCTCGGCTACAGAACATGGAAAACCTGTACGCCCGAATGGAAAGTATGAAGGGACTGAAGGACTTCTTCACCTTCACCAACCTTAGATTGAGGTTGCTCAGGCCCGCCCTCGGAGGTACCTATGTCCAGAGAGACAACCTACTCAAGTACTTCTACGCCATCTCCAACATCGAGGTACCTGCCAGGTGAGAGTTACTTTTGACTACAGCTTAATACAAATTCACACCTTTGAATGAAAAATCTGATTACGAACATAAGAAATTCTGTGGCAAGAAGAATACAATACATTAAACTATTAAGAACACCGAAACTGCTGGACAGGACAAAAAAATGAAAAATAAATAAAAAAAACAAAACAAAAAAACTATTAAGAACATATGTATTAAATGAAGTTTACTAAAAGGAATATTTAAAAATATTAAAAGTAAAAGTATTAAAACGCCGACAATTTTATATATTTATAAAATGGGAGCCATTTTATTCGGTTTATCCAATTATAATGCCTTGTTAAAATACCTGCATCCTTTTTAAAACCAAACATTACTTTTAGTAAGAATAGCTTAACAAGGGTTAAAGGATTTGTCAAGGGCACAAATAATTGTTTTAGGATAGAAGCAGAAGTCTCAAAGATGCTCAGCTACTAAATTTCTTTAAAACTCTTTAAAGGCCGAGACCAGTCAGCAAAAAAATGTGTGTTCTACAGCTAGCAACAACATGCAAACCCGTCAGGGAATACATTCTTAACCTAGCAAGTAGCTAGAAATGACTAAAGGTAAGTTGCAAAACATGTATATCATAATTTAAATCAAATTAAACTTGGTTTAATTTAAAACCAAGTTTAATTACACATGAAAAACTATATTTTGACAACAACGACTGACGTAGTCTTCAATCAAAATATTAAACACCAGAGCAAAATCACAACAGTTCAATCACATCAGTAACAGGTTTCCATTACATTTAACTTGTTAAGGGTCTAAAGCACTATGTTAAATCGGAATTGCACATCAAATTAAAATGCCACTGAATGTTTTATCAAATCTTGAATGTAGCTTTATATTTTTTTAAGTAACTAAAACTATAAATATGAACTTATTCAATGAAGATGTTGCATAATTTGTTTTGGTACAAGAAGCTAGAAATACTTCTTGGTGGGAATTTTATTGTATTTGTTTGATTTTGGGGTAATCAATTCTTGCTCTATAAGCTGTATGTTGTCTGTAAACTTCGGCTGTTTTCAGTCCCGTTGCTATAGGTCACAGCTGTCGAACTCCAGGCCTTGAGGGCCAGTGTTCTGCAGGTTTTAGATGTGTCCTTGATCCAACATAGCTGATTTAAATAGCTAAATTACCTCCTCAACATGTCTTGAAGTTCTCCAGAGGCCTGCTAATGAACTAATCATTTAATTCAGGTGTGTTGACCCAGGGTGAGATCTAAAACCTGCAGGACACCGGCCCTCCAGGCCTGGAGTTCAACACCCCTGCATAGGTGTATGAAATGAAGCACTTAGCCATGCATTCTGCCATTACGAGCATTTGTGAACGAAGGGGTTGTTCTAAAGAGCACACTGAATTCATTCGCCATGGTGTAACAGGATCGCACCATTGCTGCAAATAAGTTTCTTAAATTGTTTTCTAGATATTAATCTATCAAGAGTGGGTGGTATTAAAGCAAAGTTAAAGTTAAAGAACCCCAGCAATTCGCCCACAAATATCATGTGAAGTTAAAGTATATGTTTAGTTTGAGCTTTTTAGCTTTCAGAATGATTTCCTTTTTTGAGTTTCGTTGTTGGTGAATATCTTTCGTTTTAATTAATTTCAGTGGAAATTTGAAATGTCTTAAGTTAGAGGGGCATTTTTCAAGATTGATTGTTTGGACACATTGACATTACATGAAGTCCTTCACACAACTTGACCAAAATAATAAAAGTCTTGATTTGGAACGGCGAGGTTAATTAGTTCGAAACAATAATCTGAGGCATGAAAATTTTAGCTTTCTGTATGCATCACAATAACGATCAGCTAGATCTCTGCATAACAGTCAGCACTATGTTTAACTATAAAAAAAACACTGTACACTTGCAGTCTTTGACAATACAGTGGGATGTTTCTCTGTACTCACACTCTCTGGCAGAGTACAGTCAACGGCTTGGACAGAAGCCGCTTGGACCAGTAGACCAAATTCTCAGGCTAGCGGATACAGAATTAACTGGCACAGAGAATGCAACATCCCGCACCAGCTATAAAAGTGTCAGTTTTACATGCGTACACTGTTTGATATGAGATTAGTGAATCTTTGCAGACCAGATCTAGTAGAACTGATCATATTTATCCTTGTAGTTCAGTATTACTTCTGTCTTTTTCTGCACTCAGACATGACAGATAAGGTATGTTCACCTGCCAATGAATGCACCCTCTGTTCTGACATTCAGCCACACACTTTCACACACAGCTACTGTGATCTGAGGGCATTTCAAATGACACCCCCTCCCACCAACCCCCACACCTCCACACATACTCTCTCTCAGCCTGAGTCCTGGTCTGGCTGTCATTGGCCTGTGAAGACAATGATTAATGACAGAAACACGTGGCCTCGGTGGTCGAACGTAAACCGCCATCCGCATTCTGCCAGAGGAGCCGGGAACCCTTACATGGCAACTTTGTGACAGTGAACGATGCGCGGGCCGTCATGCTGCTGCTTAGCATCAACAAGCCATCTTTCCTGCCTTTCAGAATTCTTCCAGAATTATTATTCCAATCAATACAGCAGGCTGACATTTGAATGGTATTTAACATCCTTGTTGGGATGGCATGGACTCAGAAGAAGAAGGCATAATTTGTGAGTGTGTGTGTGCTTGTATGTGTGTATTTGTGTGTGTGTGTGTGTGTGTGTGTATGTGTGTGAGAGAGAGCGAGAGAGTAAGAGAGAGAAGGAGAGAAGCAGACAGGGGTTGAGAGTGAGATGGGGAAAGTGAAAATGAGCTACTGTTTGAGTGAGGCGTTGACCGATGGGGCCTTTTTGCGTATGCATGTGTGTGTGGAGTCAAGGTATGGTGGTGGTGGTGGTGTGTGTGTGTGTGTGTGTGTGTGTGTGTGGGTGGGGGGGGGGGTGATGGAG
>VUQR01011856.1:36251-63574 GCA_015108515.1 Hemichromis elongatus
TACCCTTTTTTTTTTTAAAAAAAAAAATTTAAAAAGGGGGGGGGGGTGTGTTTTTTTTTTTTTTTTTTTTTGGTCGTAAGGAAATCCATTAAGAGCATGTTTTGAACAGCGCAGCAGTTTTGTTGTTTGGCTGACAACAGGAACTCAAAGAACCCACTCATTTGCTTTGATTTAGGTGAGGCTGACAGGAGCTTTAACATTACATAAACAGGACTACAACCCTCGGAGAGCCTTTTAAAGTCCTGTTTGAAGGACACAAACTTCACAGAATATCTCATGTAGACTTTGACATTTACTTATAATGCTAAAATTAAAGCAATACAATGCATTCACAATGAGGCCTCAACTTAGAGCTTCTTTCATTATCACTTATTCCATTCTTTTTCTATAATTAATCACACAAAACCCAAAATACCGAATTAACAATTAGGGATATATAACAAAACTACAGGCTAAAGTTGTTTTGCAATTAAAAATACTACACTACGCTACAAACCCCAAACCCCACTGAACTCGGGGAATGAACCAGTGTTGTGACTATACAAAATGCAGGTTAAAACACGGTGGAGGCGGTGTCATGGTTTGGGGCTGCAGTGGAGTCAGAGGTGTTGGAGATTTTGTCAATAATGATGGAATTATGAATGCAAAAAAAATACTATAAAATTGTGATCCACCATGCAATACAATCATGAAAAAGGTCAGAATATCGAGAACTGAGGAGTGGCTCGAGGTTTGTGGGCAATAATATTACATAAAAGTTTTTTCTTTTTAATTTGTATCTGTACATACCAGATATAAATCTACAATATGCAGCAACATTAAAAAATATATATACAACACTGCTCTGTTACACTACTGCTACACCACCGTGAAAGATCATCCTATTGTAGAATTGTATTCTTGCCTATTTTTAATCTCAGCTTTAGAGAAATGTATTTGGCTTGAATCTGACCCCGATGTAAGCAAACCTTTGTTATCTGTGTGTAGGTGTGTGTGCGCGTGTGTATGTGCATGTGAATGTGTGTTTGTGAGCAGGTGTGTTTAGATTTATGGCGAGCATATGGTGCAGTTCAGTGAAACCCATAAATCATCTTCATCCCCTCCTTCACCTCCCAGAGATCTGAGGTCTTAGGTTCCATTCTCACATAGTGCCCGCCACTACTGTTTATACATGCACACACTGACACACACAAACACACACACTGGTTTTATCATATCATGTAACTGAAGGTCCTGACTTTAATATCTAGATCACATTACACCATTAGTCTTGAATAATACATCATAAACTGTTATTTCATTTATCTTATTTAAGTGTATCTTAAGATCCTTTATAAAACCTGCAGGTTAGAAGTAGCAATACATACTTTAACTTTTTCCCAGTTATAATGCTTAGTTTTTCTTATATCCACATAAAAAAGCGATTATATAAAGAATATTTTCAATACTATTACCATTTCCGGGAATATAAAAATGAAAATCCAGGCTTAGGTATTCATTGTTTTTGATGTAGAATCAAACAATGATAAGTTGTATTTTTAATGTGTTCTGTGCTTCCCAAGCAGATGTACCTTTTAAAAAACATTACAGCAGCTTATGCTCGGACAGGATGTCATAGTAGTCGCAGCCTTTTTCGTGCCTCTGCCCCAGTTAAGTCAGTGAGCATGCTCAGATAAGGATTAGCGATCCATTGGCAAGAGGCTCTGATCCAACGAGCCCGCTGCCCATTGGTCAGCTGAACAGATGGGTGTTTGGTGAGTGGGGAGGGCTGGTCAGAGAAACCAAAATCCTAAAACCCTGTTGTACATCTACCTATCCATACGCACGACCCCTCGTGACCCATGACTTCATCGTTCATCCAAAATCAGATCCTCTGGGCTGAAAAAGAGCCATAGAAGCGTAACCAGTCACATGCTGAAAACACACATGCAGACGACCACGTGCACACACGCACAAACACACATTGATGATGCATTACTCTCCTGAATTTCTTGCATTTTTTGAAAAGATTGAACTTGGCCTCAGTCTCAGAGAGATTGGATCATGTCTGGAAAATCATGTGACATATTAATAGCATCCATGCGCTCTGCCACCGTCAGGTGTTCCAGCAAAATGTTAACCGCCTATGAATCCCAATGTATTCATTAGTGTGACTCTAAATCAATGTTTAACACTCTGGTAATAAATGATGAGAATGCTAAGACTGACAGGTGGCATTAAAAATTATTGTTGTACTTTTTTCCCGGGCTACATTAATTGAAGTGACAAATGATCTCATTACATGCAAATGCATAAAAATGCCAGTGCGCACCAGCAGACACTACATGCTCGCTTTGGCACGCGCGCTGAGGCGAGGTGTGTGCATGGAAGAGTGTGTCATGGGACAGTTAGTGAGTCCATTTGTGCAGACAGACAGGCACATATTAAGGGATTTAAAAATGAATCAGCTTAGCCTGCCAATGCATTATGTGTGAGAGTGGTGGCACTGTTGCATGGCTGGAAATGATACAAAGACTTCTTTCTTTCTTTTTAACCCTTTTTCTGTATATACAGAGTCTATTACATTCCACAGCTCTGTTTCTGGAGTCAGACAATCACATTTCAGCTCTCTAAACCCCCACTATTACAATACAAGTGAAGGTAGGCGCTATAGTGTGAGACTCGCTTAATGTAGCTTAGTTTCGATTGCAGTAGAGTGATATTAGGATTGATAGCTATGTGAGTGTGATGGTTAAGATTCCTTCCTTTACATCTGATTCCGAGTTTGCAAAACCCTCATACCTGAAATGCGCTGCTAGCCCGAGTTTAAAACCTACCAGATTCCTCCTGTCCGTCCCTTTCCCGGCTCTGCTTTCTAACCTCTCTGTGGAGCTGGACAGCCTACTGTCCTTCCAGAAATAGATTTGCTACATTGTTGAACACATGTAGAATGAGTTTTATGATGTACTTTTTGCAAAGCGTCTTAAAAAGAAGGTTTGATCTTGTTTGTATCATACAGGAAGTTTAAAGCATTCGACTGTACTGGATCTGTAAGGGGAATAATCCTGCATAATTTCCTGTATTTGCATGTATTACATTCTACAACACACAATAAGCCCTGAGATAGACTGGCAACCTGTACAGGGTGTACCAGCCTCTTGCCCCGTGGCAGCTGTTATAGGCTCCAATCCCCACCCCCCATATGACCCTGAACTGGATAAGTGGAAGAAAACGGATGAATGGCTCAATGGAAACATACACAACATATGATCTAATTAAATTATTATAAATAAATCAACTGCAAAATAAATAAATTAATGATGCAATAAACTGAAGTGTAGAGGAACCATGCAGCTAGTATTACAGCTGAGTTTTTCTCTCTTATTAACTGCTTATTGATGACTCACTTAAGTGGAAAATAGCATGACGATCAGGCCAGACATCTCCGCGGTTTCAGTGTAGTTTGTTATAATTAGATTATGTGGCAGTCTGGTGCACCTCTGTGCAGCTGTGTTACATTTATAGTAATCCAGCAACTGATTTGTAGCTGTTTTGAAGGTGAGAGATAAGCGTTGCCATTATTTGTCATTGTTTTCGTCTGACAACAAAGCTGAGTGTGTGCAAACACATACGGACACGTCCATGTAAGTGCAAAGAAAACGGCGTAATACGCTTTGACAAACACTGTGTGATTTCGATTTACAACCACATTAACAATAGTCACACCTTTTAGCAGTCGCAGCGTTTTCCAGAAAGGACACAATTTCCAGCACCGAAAGGGTTTGTGGAACAGCTTTTTGAGTTTAGCCTGTCTCAGCAGTGTGAAATCGCACTTTCATTGTGGGTTCTCACTTCCGCTTGTGTGTGAACGTGCGCATACTTTTGTGTGTGAGTGTGTGTGTGCGTGTATATGTGCTCATTTGAAGGGAAAAAAAGGGGGGGGGGGGGGGCACTAGGCTTTCTTTGGATAAACAATCTGAGGCAGCATCTCTTATGCTAATGCCGTAGCCTGCACATTCCTCATTGCATTTACATTCTCCATCCTCATGCAACTGATGCAACAGACAGCAGAGCTCCACCAGCCGAAACCCGAGTTACAGAGAGCTCAGCACCGCTAACACACTATGTGTTACCCACCAGAACTGCGCCAAAGCCTCTACTGATACCCACGGGAGAATCTGACACACTTCATTTTACAACAAAGGTTCACCCTCCGTCACCATCCTTTCTGCCAGAGCAGCGCAGAGTTCCCCTGACACCAGAGGAGTTCACGCCTTCAGGAACAATCCCCGAACACTCGCATCTGTCGCATCTAGTCCTGAAGAACTCTGCACGTGGCTCAGCGGTCGTTCAACATCATCGCCACCCCCGACACAAGATCACAGAGGAGCCCGATGTCCATCTGCTGACACACCATCACACGAGCTGTGTTAAAACTGGGGATAAACGCTCAGAGCTAAGGCACAGTAAGGCGTAGATAGCAGTAGATATAGAGTAGAATAGAGGCCCACAGAAATTAGAGTAATCTAATTTAGAATGAGATCATTTTACAGCCAGCGTGGTGGGTTTACAGGGTGTCAAAGTCTTTTAAAATGGGCAATTTTCAGGCCTAACATGCTTTTACACAAGCTATCATCACTTTTACGTTGCTCACCATTATATCATATGTCTGAAGCCTTGCTCAGTTTAGGTGCTGACAGTGAAATCCACTTAATGTGGGTGAATGAGCCTGTGAGAGGCTACAGAAAGAAACAGAAAGTTGGATTAGTTCGGCCAACATTGTCTTTGCATCATTTAAAGTCACAGAGAGAACCGCAGCGCATCAGAGGATCGGAGACCAAGACTGAGCCCAAATTTATCTGAACTGAAGCAGTTTTTTTTTTTTAAAAAAAGACTGCCGGAAGCTTTGTGTGAAGTGTCGAGATGAAAACCACCCCGTGTCGTTTTGGGTCATTTTCTGCTGGTTTTGGCACGGAGTCAACCTGACGGTGAAGAAGCAAATGAAGAGCTCCATCACTGTCATGGTTTACTAAGCCCAACTGACTCTTACATGCGCCCTTCTTTCAGTCGGCGCGGAGCAAAGGGGGAACACCGAAGGCTCCGGCTGCCAGCGTCTCCTGTCAGATGGTTCGAGCTGAGCTGATTGAGATTAATGCCAAGAATGGTTGGGATCACTCCTACCCCCCCAAGGCAGCGCAGGTTACTGAGATTAAATGCGTTTATGCTCGCCGCTGTGCTACATCAGCCAGTTGAAACAACTGTGATTCACAATCCTGCTTTCCCACAAGAGAATTCATCAGCCAGTGTGTGAGCTCGCTCTCACTCTCTCACGCAGCTGTGACAGATGTGGGGCCAGAGTAGGACATGAGTAGAGGTAGGCAGGGGTTACTATGATGAGATGTAATGATGGCACAGTGCCAGATGAGTGAAACGGTCTCGGGTGCTCTGAGAACAGCTGCTGGCGTCCCGTCTCCCTGGAGGCCCCGGTAGAGGGAGGGATGAAGAGGAGGAGCAATGTGGGCGGGAGATAGCCTGAAGGGGGATGCTCCGCAGGGGAGCTGGGGATGCTTGCAGGATGCCCCTCTCTCTGGGCAAGAACAACTGGAGACATACTTTGCTTGCACGAAAAACACCTGGGGGGGGGGGGCAGATGGAGGCATGCAGGAGAACTGTTTTCTCTAGCGGTCTAGTGATCATTAGTCCCTCAATGACGTGCACGGTGTGGCCACGTTATGTGATTGGCTATCTGTATTTTTAACCATCTCTGTGGTGGATTTTTTTTTTTTTATTATTATTTATTTTTAATTTATTGAACTGTGCCGCTCTGTGGTGCAGTTAATGGAAAAGGTGGAAGCTGGAGGAGGTTTGATCCACAAACTGAACTAGTTTTACATCTCTCTTCTCTAGCCCTAAAAACTTGAAGCAAAGGATTCTGGGTATGGCATAAAGCCCTCTGGGAAAGCGAATTATACAAAGGAAAAAGCTCAAAAAAGGAAAAGCAAGTGAACAAGTGACAATTATAAATGCAGCAAAAGTGGAATGTGTCTGTGGTATTGATTTGAGATGTTTTGTGTGACTGTGGCAACAGTGAGCACGTTAAATCTCAACACGAGGAAATCCACCCATAAGAAGAATTTGCTCCGATATCCATAGCGTTTAATGAATATTCACAGTTCTAGTTTAATATGATAAAAAGACAAAAAGAGCAGAGGTGGATCATCCTCCTCTATTATGCGAGGGAACAAAGTAGAGCTTTAGAACGAGTGCAAAAGCAGTCAGAACATTTCATGACATTCAGATAAAAGGAAGTGCATGTCATTTCTTTCACACCCAGAGTGAAAATGTAGCGATGAAGGAGTTTCTCAAGCCTCTCTGACTCTCACAGCTTTTTCCCAAGCCCAGGGCTGAGGCCCCTGATGGGCCAATCCGCTATCTGACAGAGAGAAAGGCAGAGAAGAGGAAAACAAGGTCTCGGAGGAAGAGGGGAAAGCAGGCAGACGATATCAGAAATCTTTACCCACTGCAGTATCAGCCTAATTATTAGGCTCTTATTGTTCAGGTTGTCGAGGATAGGTGCCTGTAAAATACCTCACAGGATGCTCACTCTTGTTATGCTAATGGTGTTTGCGGCATGCCGGTCTCCCACAAGTCTGCCCATGAGATTCACGGACACAAAGCAACAACCTCCTCTGAGCATGGGGCAGAAAAGGAAGAAAGAGGAGGAGGAAAGAGGGAGAATATGTGACAAGACAGGTATTTCTTTAACTAAGTGTAGCAGATTTCTGGATTTCTTTGAGTGTTCGGTTTTGTGATAGAAATGTGACTGCTCATCATTCTAAACTGAAGCGGAAATATATCTAAATGTTTCTCCTCTCTGACAGACTGTCATTAAGCTTATCCAGAATTTTGGCACCAGTGCATTTATTTGAGGCAGTGATTGATGTTTAGGCTTAAAAAGAAGCAGAATTTAAACCAAAATGCAATTAGACCGATTAACTAGCGCTATCTTAAATTTGCTCAAAGAATTCAAGTACTGTAATATTTCGAGATTCTTTGACATTTTATTCTTTAAATTGGTAATAAAAAAAAAACATGGATCATATTTCATATACTTGGGCTATTTTGCAGGTGACGTATCTAGTACGAGTCCATTAATACTGCATAATCCATTTGCGAAATGTCGCTCATAGGCTGACATCTGATTGTTGGGGGTTCTTTACCTTACAATACAATGTGCTTAGAGCTAAGTGCTGTTATGATTTGGCACTATATTAATAAAACTGAATTTAATTACAGATGTTTGTTACATTATTTTTAGATTTAGGTTGCCTTTGAATTTATGAAAAAAGGCAGATTCAGTGAAAAGTGTTGTTGGTGGATTGCTGACTATTATTGTGTTAACAGAGATAGGAGTAATTATTCTTCGTGTTGTAAAAAAGGAAGCTTTTTCAATCAGCTAAAAAATGGCTGCAAACCAGCATGGACGACAGGTGCATTGGTGGAAAACGTCTGCAACAATTAAACTAAAAACTCACATATGGTGAATATCAGTGATGCCTCTAGGAAGTCATGTTTTGAACAGGTTGGTAGGTGATTTGTACTACTTAATATTTGTATTTAGTCCTTATCAGTTTGTATAGTTGATTATGTAGGACAAAACAGTGTGAAGGATATTTGCCATTGTGTTGTTTCTGTTGAGTATATACTATTTTGAGTATATTTCACCTGTGCAGGGAGAAATGGTTTGCTTTATCAAAGTCTCGTGTTTTGTTTTTTGTAAAAATCTGATTAATGGCATATACATGTAAAATGTTCTGACTGGATGATTGAAACATTTCAGATTGGTGTGTGTGTGTGTGTGTGTGTGTGTGTGTGTTTGAGAATGTATGGACATTATCTATGTACCTGATGAACGTCAACCGGACAAAACCTTGTGGTTAATGAGTGTGTGGTAGTTATATTGCAATTATAAAATAAAGTCTTTACAATGAACATTTAGGTAGCTTTGCTGGACTTAAATGTGAAATATAGATAAAGAGCTGGCAGATTAATACAAGAATGAACTCAGGCTGACTTCACACTGGGACAGTACAAAAGATGGGCATAGCTAGGAAGACGTCACTTCATTTATTTGTGTCCCTTTTTGAGGAGTTTTTTTGTGATCTGTAATTTGATGTTTAAAAACCATTCTTGTGTTGGCTTCACTTTTCAGACCAGAAAGCTAGATCTCCTTTTTATATAATCTGTAACCCAACCAACCGAATCCTGGAGATTACTTTTAAGTTCATCAATTTGAATTAAATGAGGGCAATCAGATGCCTTCAATTTTTTTTTTAGTTCTTTCATATTTTAAGGGGCAACAGAGAAACAGACTGAGGGTGTGACTCTTTATGTATGTTAATTTGATCATTTGGAAGAGATCAACTTAATAACTACCCCTTCCATTGTTGCTTTTTTCCACAAATCTATATTTTGGATTATGTCAGAAACCCACAAGTCAGAGGAACAGCTGCATGAGACACATGGCCACAAAGCCACATCTTTGTTTGAGCACGGACAAAAAATCGAGGCGCATTCAGGAGGAGAAACTGAGAGAAAAGGTATCCCTTGTGTCTGAAGTGTAACCACTGTAGTTAGTAGCTCAGTGTAGTTAGTGGTGTGCATGATAAGTAGATTGCACTTTGTAACTTGAAGCAAAAAACAAAAACTGTAAACAGTAGAGTTGTATTTAAATTTTTTGTTTCTTATGTTAATCGTGGTTGTGATGTGTTAAGTCTCACACGGGTCTGAAAAACATTCACATGAGATTCGTGGCCACAAAACTACTTCCTCGCCCGAACACGGAGCGGGAAGGGAGGAGGAAGATGAGGAAGAAGAAAGAAAATCCAAAGAGACAGGTATCTAGTGGTGGAAAGTATAAAAATCTACAGCATATGTAGATTTATGTACCTTACTTTACTTGTTGTGCAGATATGTTGTAGACTTAAATGAAACTTGGCAATCTCTAGGCCCCCTTATATATTGGAAACGACTGAGTATTTATCATAAATTCTCCTCATTATTTCAATCACAGCTGTGGCATTTCAGACCACCACCAGTCTCAGGGACACATACATGACAGCCAGAGCTACAAAACACCTTCGCCTGTGCATAAAGAGAGAGGGGAGGAGCTTAAAGAAAGACATATTGGAAATATATTTTTGCTTAAAAAAACTGAAACATAAGAAATGCTTCAGCCACGCCTGTTAGAGAGAAATGTAAATGTGGCTCTTGGCCATAAAACAGCCCATCTGAGCATGAGGAAAGCAAGGTAGAGAAAGAGCATGAAGAGAGAAAATCAGAGAGGAAGTGTCTACTTTTTGGGGTAGTGTACTTAAAGTGTATAACAGCAGTAGTGTTTGCCATGTGTTACACATCTTTCCATTAACTTAATAACAATATGTGGTGTTTCAGTCTCTTACAAGTCTGAAGAGCTCGTGCATGAAACTCACGGACACACATCCACAACCCCATCTCAGCACGGGGAAGAGAAGCATGCAGAAAGCAAAGGTACTGCGTTTTGTGCACAGTGGTCCAAATGATCTGATAGTGTTGGCTTCAGAATCCGATTTAGTGTGCACACGGGGTTGCTACACCTTTAATAGAGATCATAAACAGAAGGTTTTTACCTTCTTTTGGGAACTTTTACAGTTAAATGCTAACTTGTTATACAGGCTTTTGAGGGACAGTTTTTTTTGTGTGTGTTAATAATAACTGTGGTATGACAGTTTCCCATGCGTTTGAGGAACACGACACTCACGGCCAGAAAATGACAGCCTCATCTGAGCACGGTGAAAAAACACATGAAGTGGTGCATCGCGAACGAGGAGAAGAGCGGAAAGGTGACAGTTCTATATGCCCTGTAGTGGAGGCTCTGTACCTAACTGTTGTAAACCTGTAAGTGTCCTGATGCGAAACAGCAGAGATGCATTTTGATTTTATTTTTATAAACATGCATTTATGACTGTTTTGTGACAGTTTCCCACATGTTTGAGGGGCACACACATGAGACTCTCAGCCACAATACATCAACCTCCCCTGAGCATGGCGACGGGCATGAAGAAAGAAAAGTTGAAAGGAAAGGTATACAGATGTGCTCTTCCTGCTCATGCTAAACATATGCACTGTAGAATTACATAGCACAGGGCATAGGCAGGTAGGGAAATGTGCAGGTGATGAATAAAAACATGATTTATTTACTAAATGGAGCCAGACATGGAGATGTGTCTCAGTTTTAGCTTTTATGCCAGTGACAATTGTGGTGTTTCAGCTCCCCACAATTTTGCGGAACACGTACACGAGATTCACAGCCACAAAACAACAACCTCATCTGAGCATGGGGAGGAGAGTGAAAGTGAAGGTATTTTTAGAGCATAGTGGAGACAAAGTCTTTATAGATTTAACATGGGCTTTATTAATAAATAAAGCAGAAGAAATTAATGTTTGTCCAATGAGATTTTTTTTCTGGTTACGACTGAAAATTGTGTCAGGAGAACACACACACGAGATTCACGGCCACAGAACAACCTCACATGTGCAGGAATGGTGGCAGGAGGAGAATAAAGTAATACATCCTGAAAGAACAGGTATCCGTCCTTTATGTTGTAGTGTTACTAATCACAAACACTAACCCTAACCCACAGAAAAAATACAAGTTGTTAACAATAATGATTGTGTTGTGTCAGGCCCCCACACATTGGAGGGGCACGTACATGGGGCTCACACAACAACAACCTCAACTGAGCACAGAGAGCAGGAGCATATGGAAAGAAAACCTGAAGGTAAAGGTATTGTTGAAATCTATTAGTGGCAGTTTTTTTTTAGATATAATATAGAAATTTAGCTTAATTTTACTAGTAGTAGCAGTCAGTATTTGTTGTAATTATTATGAAATCAAACCAAATAGTATGATTAACAACTCATGCTGTTTTGAATGTGACTTTTAAACATAAGTTTAATATAGCAACTCACTTAGATCTTTTTTCTTCTGTTCATGGCAAATGTGGGTTGCCAACTTACTCATGAGTATCTTGAGGTCCTACGTGAGACTCATGGTCATAAGCAAGGTTGAAACAAAAGTCTTTAAGTTTAATACACAGTAGTAACAAGTTTCTTAATTAAACTCAAAAACCTCCTAAAAATTGGGGCCTGGAAGGATTATATTAAGAAAAATAATTTTAATTTAGTATCTCAGCAGCTGGATTAATTTAAGATATAGTGCTAAAGTGTAAGAGCATAAAATAATACAAAACTACCTAAATTGGCATTTCCTGCTATCATGAGGAAAGGTTGAATGGCACTAATGGTCACCAAACCTGAACACGGGCATGAGGAAAGGAGGGGTATCCAGTTTACATTACATTTATTGGGAACATGCAGGAAGCAAAGCTGAAAGGACTGGCATTTGTTTGATATATAATATCATTAGCAAGATATTTTGTTTCTGTTAATCTTTTTCTTTTCTCTCTCTCTCTTTTTTTACACTGAATTCTATAAAAAAAAATGCAAAAAAAAATTGGGACTAGGATGATCATATTTTTTAAAAAAAAACAATTTCAATCTGATGTTTCAGCAGCTGGATTCACAGCAGTTAGGTTAATATACTTAAGCTATTCTGCTGAATTGAATTTTTCTATATAGATGTTACTTCTTTTTAGACATTGTGGTGAAAGAATGAAGAAAGGGAGGATCCAGATTTTTTTTTTTAAAGTAGACTGACAACATCTTTTACATTACAGTTTCAGTTTCCCGCTATCACGAAGAACACTTGCATGGGGCTCAGAGCCACAAAACCTTTTCTGATCATGGGGAAGAGGAAAGGAAATGTACTGCTTTATAAGTAATGGTAATAAAATGTAGCAGCTAAAAAACAAAACAGAAAATTTTCCTGATTATATTGTATTTTGTCAGGCCAACACAAGTCTGAGGAACACATACATGAGGCCCACAGCAAGAATATACCATCTGAGCACAGAACAGTTGAAATTACAGGTACCATATGAATAATCTTCTGGATTATATGTTTGCTAAACAGTCGCTAGACTGTTCCCCCAACTTGAAATTCCCAGCTACTATTAATTGTTGTGGTATTTAAGATTCCCACAACCCTGTTGGACATGTGCATGGAGGACATGTAGAAGAAGTCGATGGCCACAGACACACATCCGAACATGGACACCACAAGCCTGAGGGGCATGTGCATGGTGGACATGTAAAAGAAGCTCATGGCAACAAACCAACAACTGAACATGGACACCACAATCCTGAGGAACATGTCCATGGAGGACATGCAGAAGAAGCACATGGACATAGACCTGCATCTGAAAATGGAAACCAAAAGCCTGAGGGACATGTGCATGGTGGACATGTAGAAGAAACTCATGACCATAGAGCACCTGAACATGGACAGCACAATCCTGTGGTACATGCGCATGGGGGACATGAAGAAGAAGCCCATGGCCATAGAGAATCTGAACATGGACATCACAAGCCTGAGGGACATGTGCATGGGGAACGTGTAGAAGAAGCCCATGGCCATAGAGAATCTGAACATGGAAAGCACAAGCCTGAGGGACATGTGCCTGAGGGACATGTAGAAGAAGCTCATAGCCATAGAGCATCTGAACATGGACACCACAATCTTGTGGTACATGTGCATGGTGGACATATAGAAGAAGTTCATGGCCATAGAGCATCGGAACATGGACACCATAATCCTGTGGTACATGCGCATGGTGGACATTTAGAAGAAGCTCATGGCCACAAACCAACAACTGAACATGGACACCACAAGTCGGACCAACATGTGCATGGGGGACATGTAGAAGAAGCTCACGACCATAGAGCATCGGAACATGGACATAACCATGATGGGCATATGCATGGGGGACATGTAGAAGAAGCTCATGGCCAAAGAACGTCTGAACATGGACACAACAAGCTTGAGGGACATGTGCATGAAACTCATGGTCACAGAATAACAACCTCACCTCAACATAGGCATGGAAGGGAAGAAAAGGGACATACAGAAAGAAAAGGTATCTGATATATTAGGTATGATTAGCAGTGTATTTAATAGTTTATCTACACTCATTGGACACTTTATTAGGTATACATTGCAAGTATTAAATTAAACTCCATTTTGCTGTTAGAACTGTCTTAATTTTTCCAAGTTCTGGAAACATTCAGAGATTTTAGTTCTTATTGAAATGATAGCTCGGATGCCATTTCAGTTCAGTGTTGTTACAATCAAGAAACCAGTTACAGATTATTTGAGCTTTGTGACACTGTGTATTCCTTCTGGAGGCAGCCATCAGAAGATAGGTAAACTATAGTCAAGTCAAGGGATGGTACTTATTTGAAACCTTTGTAGCCCTAGGTTTGCCAATAAAATATCCACTATACCATTAGGTTGAACAGCCTAAACCACTGATTAAAAGAAGGATGAATGGATGATTTCATGTTTCTATCATGTGAATGTTACAGCAGAAATCAAGAATCATCAGACCAGGCAACATTTTTCCAAACTTCTGTTGGTTTGTTTTGGTAAATTTAAGCCTCAGCCGCCTGTTCTCTGGTTGCAATGATTGATTGCTGTGTTGAAGCCAACCAGTTTCAAGCTTTCAAAGCATACTTTTGTGCATATCTTACTTTTAATAAGTGGTTATTTGAGTTATTGCTGTTCACATCAGCTCAGGGCTGTCTGCCATTCTCTTCTGATCTAACTAACAATGTATTTTAGCCCAGAAAACTGTCACTCTCTGGATAATTTGTCTGGTTTTGGGACCATTCTCTGGATTCTCTCCATAAACTCCAGAGATGATTGTGTGACTAAATCCCAGCAGTTTCTGAAATACTCAAATCAGCCCATCTGGCACCAACAAGCATAACATCTCAAAGTCACTTAAAATGACTTTCTTTCCCATTCTGGTGCTTGCTTTGAATTTTAGCAGGTCGTTTTTATCATGTCTATGTGTTTAAATACAGTACATAGAGCTGCTTTGTGATTGGCTGATCAGATATTTCCATTAACAAACAATCTGTGTAACTAACGAAGTGGCTGGTGAGTGTATACTATTGTACATCTGTACTGTCAGATAATCTTTCTCCATTAACAAATCATAGCAACCCTTAGAAGAAAATTCCCCCTGAATACTGAAAACAGCAGAAATGTTTGCCTCTTTAACTGATTTCAAATATTTTGTCAGACTCACACAACTATGAGGTTCGCATATATGGCCACACAACTTCTGAGCACGGAGAGGAGGAACATACAGACAGACAAGGTATATCTTTTTTTAGATATAGGGGTAGGGGTATAGGGGTAGTCATTACCCATGTGATGGAAATATGCAGTAATTGCAATTTTTTTAATTGCAGAAGAGAGAAATAGGGTGTCAGATGTAGGACGAATGTTCACAAGCTTTAGTTGTTAAAGTGTTTGCGTTAATAACAACTGCTGTTTCAGACCACCACAAGTCTCATGGACATATGCATGAGGCTCATGGCCACAAAACAACACATGGGCATGGAAGAGAGGAAGGGAGGCATACAGAAAGAAGAGGTATCTGATATATCTGTGACTGTTGTTTTACTGCAGTTATAGTTCCTTCTGTGCGTCCCTCTATGGATATGCCTCCCCTGACCGTCAGTGACCCATCACCAAACCGCTCTTGCTGAACAATGCTGAACTCTCCACAACTTCTCCAGACCATTTCATGTTTTTCACATGTGCTTAGGGTGACCCTGCTATTATCTGTGAAAGGGACACGGGCGCTAGTAGTGGAACTGCCAAATCTGCAATTCTATGGCAGATCCCTGTCAGACTCCACTGTGCCAGACAGTGAGAACAGGGTCCACTAGATGATGTCAGACACCCTCATGGTGTCTATTTCTGACATCTTCACCAAGGCCTGCTGGAGGTCATATTGTAGGGTTCTGGCGACACTCATCCTGCTAGTCCTTGCTTAAGGAGTAGATACTAATCCTGCTGATTGTTTAAGGGCCTTCTACAGCTATGGTTGGCTCTCTAGAGTAATGCCCTGCCTCCAGAAATCTCTTCAATACTCAGACTCACTGACACATCCTAATGTGCCATCCTGAATGAGTTGGACTACCTGCGAAAATCTTTGCAGGGTCCAGGCATTGCCTCATGCTACCAGTAGTGACACTGACTCTAGCCAAATGCAAAACTAATTTTAAAAAAAAGCCATAAAAGATAAGGATGGAAAAAACATCAACGTCTCCACTAGTAAAAAACATTCCTGTCTTGCTTGGTTGGTTTCTCTCTGGGTTACTCCTCAAGTGCACTTGATGTTAATTTTATTAAGACCAAAGCAGCTGAAGCTGATTAACAACCCCTTTTGCTACTTAACTCAGCAGATCAGTACCCCATAAGTTTAACTTAGTTGCGTCTACACTCTGATTAAAAGGTGTTGCTTTACATTAATGACTGTAGTGTTTCGGTCTACAATAAATTTAAAGGACATGTACACAAGATTCATGATCACAAAACAAAAATTTTATTTTACCATGGTCAAGAGAAAAAGCATAGCGAAATAAAATGTGAAAAGACATGCATTTTGTTTATACGTGGCCCAGTTGACTTACACAAGCTAGAAAGAGTATATTACTTGTGATGCAGGCAGCAGAGGAAACTTTCACCATCACTTAACCTTGGCAGCCTATGGTGAAAAATGAAAACTGGAAAAATGTCTTTAGCTACATGATGGCCTGTCTGTCAACATGAACCATAAGGCTAAATCTAGGTCTGTTAGCAAAACCAGAGCCATCTTTTTTATAATTTGTTTTAATCTAAGACAATGAATGATGCAGAAGGGCTGGACAGAAAAAGCAAATAACATAAAGGATTGCATAGAAATAAATGGGCAGAGTAGAAAAGGAAGATGAATTTCACACTGAAGATACTCCTGGATAAAAAAAAAAGTGCTGTTTCTGTGTTTTTCCCACATTTTAAACATCGCCGTGTTCTGTCTGATCAACACATTATAATGCAGAAAAAACACATATCGTATTACATTAGAATGCATGAATGGAATCTGCATTAGCAAAGGCTTTTTCCACAAATCTTTTTTTGATTATTGTAGTCTCTGTGTTTCTTTAAAAAAAAAAAAAACTGAGATAATCTGTATGGCATCAATATAGATTGATTTCTGAGTTGTTGCTCATTTGTAGCGCACCATGGCATTGAAAAAGGAGAATGGGAAGGAGTTGGTCATGAGGAGGATGAAGACACAGAAGAGGAGAAGCAAAAAGGGAAAAGGAGAGGTGGGATTTTAAATGTGAAATAATCACTGAGTGACACATCTCTGGTCGGACAAATTTATCGTGATGAGATTAACGGGGGACACCGTCCTGAATTTATCCAAAACGTTACAAAAAGCCAGCATGGAAGACACTCCGTGAAATGTAATGACTTTATTCATTTGAGCTCCCTAACAGATTTCATTATCTACATATGAAAATAAAATTATGTGCAATGTTTCATTGTGTCCCTGTCTCTATAAAAATATAAGTCTGGACACAAGATTTGCTAAATACATCGCAATGTTTTGGACTTTATTCTCTGCCTTTAGTAACTTTAAATTATTTAATGCAATAATTTCCATAAGTTTATTCAGTTATCTGTTCAAATTTCTGTATTAATGTGAATGAAATCGCCCTTGTCCTTTCTTTGCTTTGGACCACCAAAGTCTCGCCACACTCTCACTACAGCACTGTGGTGGGATTAGTGGCTCGTCTTTAGCCTCTGGTGTAATACGAACTTGAATATGATCATTTATTGTGTAACTGTTGTGCCAACTACTGTTTGGCAACTTTGTTTATAATTAACTAGGAGTGTTTCAGGACCAGATATTAATCTTAAAAGCTTAAAATAAACATCCACTTAAATAATGATCATATAATTTGAAAGTTTTTTCTTTTTATTTGTAATTATTCAATAATACAGATGTGTACAGATTGCTATGTGCTGGATGTATCCAGTGTATCAAGTACATTTATTTTGTCCCGATTCCACAAAATGTAATGTTTTGCATTGTACTTATGCAACAGAATTACATGTAAAAGTCAGCCACATCATATTGCAAGTCCAACTTAGATATTACAAAAATTTAGATTTTTACAAATGTCAAATCAGATTCTGCAGATGTGGCATACCTTTACTTTCTTTCTTTACTGCATATAAATGCTTGTAAAATCTGCTGTCTGACCAGCGAAGAAACACTGCACTAGGTAAAGATTTTGTCAGCTTTATAGAACAAAGCAATCCCTTTCTTAAGGTAGGATCTAGTGGGAATCCCTGCCACCTCCTCCAATAAGCACCTCTATAGTACTGACACTGACCTTTAGGGTATACTAGCGCCTGCTGTGTGAAGCTATAGTGCTGTAGATGGCCGTAGCACAGTGAATGATCTGGAGCTGACTTTTAAACAGAGATTGCTTCATCCCTCAAGGGCTGCTGAAACTTTTGATCTCAGGAGAGCCCCAGGCCAAACAGTTGTTTGGGATCATATACGATGATTTCAAAGGTAAGAGACCAACACAAACACAAGGTCTGAAGAATTAGACAGAAAATTAAATCCTGTGGATTCTGGGTCAGTGGATTCTAAAGTCTTTCTTGGTCATTTCACTAAACGATGCTTTTCATGTAGAAAATCCTGTGGAAGAATTCCCTCCTTTGTATGTTGTCTGTTTTTTCATTCCACTAATTCTTTCTCTATGCATCTGTGGCTCCTTCTGGTTGTGTTTATGTGCATGATCAAGGTAAGAATCTGGATTTAAATTCATATTGAACCATCAAACTGTTACCTACACTGGCACTGCGTTTATTGATTTTTAGAAAGGATGGTTGTTCACATAATGCACCATTATTCCACGTACCTCGCAGCTTTTCTAATGCAGGTTGTTCCCCCTCTGTCTCGCAGTATAACTGTCGTTTAAAGTTAACGGTTCAAAATTGATAAATACCAATAAAGCAGCATCTTGACTCATAACGTTAATTTGTGGAACAATGTCCCATTGCCTCTCTAGTCTGTGAAGTAATTGGCCATTTATATTTAATTAGGCAGTTCTTCCCCCCACTGCTAGCATGGTTCCCTCAGTGCTGAGAGAGGCACTTTACAGTGCTCCTCTCGCTGGCTTCCTTTAAACCAGCTCATTAATATTTCAGCTGGCATCATCAACCAAACAATAATAAAATAATAATGTGACGGCTGATTAAACAGCTAAACTCCGACTTTTTAATGTGCATTTAAATGTGTATTTGCATAAACATGCCTGGTAAACGCCTCTTTAGAGGACAGCGATGCCTTGCAGCACACCACTGCAGCCAACTTCTAAAGCTTAATAAAACCTTAATTAGGTACGAGTCTCAGCCAAGATAATCATAAAGAGACTGTCGAGCAACCTCTCCTCTCTTACATCCTTCTGCACAGCACAGATCCTACACTAGGTTATACCCGGCTTTCATTTTTCTCTCTGTGGAAAAATTATACAGAGATCCATTCTCAACATTATCACTTTTTTTCTTCGTTTTGGTTTTAGGGTGCGAAACTTGTAACAAGTCTTAATTTATCAGGCGTACAAGCAAAGGGAGTAAAAACCTGAAATCAAATCTGCTCAGATAATTCATGAATTACAAAGGGAAATTTTAATTAAGAGCTCTGATTGCGCAGCACTTTATAAAAGGGAATTTAAAACAGTGTGAATGGAAAAACCAACAGTGAAAAGAGGAGAGAGCAGGGCTGGAGTGTAGGAGCCAAAATACTCAAAACATTTTATTTTATATTGATTGATAATTACAATATAGAATAATGAAGGAGGAAACAGCATCTGCACATTTATGCACAGCTTGCGTTGGTGTCCACATTGATGTAAACATATGATTTTTTAACAAGAAAAATTACAAGACAAATTCAAAACAAAAAAAACATAACTTAAACTTTAATTAAAAGATCTGAAATCTATAGATAGCACCTGGCATAAGTATGTTGGTAGTGCAGGCAGGTAACTTGCACACCTGTGAGGACACAATTATTGCTGAACAACATAAAAGCTTTGATGCCAGCCAGACATTTTGCAAGGTCAATATATGTCACACAGGCATAGAGAGATGTTGTCAACAACCTCATTTCTACCAGTGTTGAGTAATGCAGTAATGTAACAAGTTACTGTACATAATTCAGTGATTGTAGTACATTATATTGTTACTCATGTTGCAAAGGTTCTTCAGTTATCTGTGCGCGGGAAGACTGAAAAAAGCACAAACAAATTTGAGTTTTCGTCCCATGGCTACAGCTGATTTCTGCTAGCGTGCAGGAGGAGAAAATGTGGCATTGATGTGTGTAACTTTTGAGCACTGGAGAGATCAACATTACTTTTATATTTACTGCTGTAGTGCAAACTCCATGCAGGATAGAAACAGGTGGATTGTGCTGAGAACTTTGAGCTAGCAAAAACTTAGGCTAGCAAAAAAACAATTAATGTTATAATTTATGACTACAGCAGCCAAACCCTGAACTTCAACAGGTAACAAAGACAGTGATGAGAAGTCAGCCGTTTAGCACTATAGCCTTTATTTCTACTGTAGAATCTTGTGCTCATACTTAAAAACTAAAAGAAAGCTCTTATGTGTGTCCTCAGCAGGATAACAATTTGTGTATTACTGTTAACTGGTGATTACTTGACAGTATGTTTTAAGTCACTTGGGGGGTAATGCGAAAATAATGTAACGAGTAGTGTTTGTAATGACTTTCTCTCCTGTATAAAGCAAAGATGTGTATACCCCCAGTGGTTAGCAAGTGGCTGTGGGACCGTTGTTGCTAAGTGAAATTTGTTGCAAAGAGCTACATGGTGCTCCTTTACCTATTTACATAATTTCCTTAGAGATTATTAAAGTATTCTGCAAATACTCAGCAACTAGTCACTTGCAAATGATTAGGTTTTGATTCTGCTAGGGACCAGTCTACATCTTGCATTCAAACAGTGGGTAACTGTAGCAAGTAGCTAGCAACCAAAGCAATCGAAATGAGGCTGAAACTGTCAAGAAAGAAAGTGCTGCAACTTTCCCCTAGTAGCTGGAGGTTTCCAGGGTCTCTAGGCCTGTGTGACTGAGGCATAAGACAGTGGCAAACTAATGCTTTTACATACACCAACAGTGTGGCTTTGAAAAGTTCAGGTGCTAAACTGGCCTTTCTTCAGTCCAAACCTGTCACTCATTAAAAAAAAATATGCATGTTGTAAAGGAAGCCCTGAACTGCTGAGCAGCTGAATTCTGTATCAGTTTGCATTGTCAACATTTTTCTTTTAAGACTACAACAATCTATCCACCAAGGTCCTAAACTGAGTTTTGTTCATAGATGACCTGATGCAACGCAGGGTAAACCTGACCTTGGCCGAAATTTACACATTGCTGCTCTCAAATTTTTAAAAAATCATCACATTTCAAAAATAAAGAAACAATGTGTACTATTACGACTTTTTGGCATTTTACACGTGCTCCAATTTTTTGGGGAAACGAGGTTATAATTATTCAGATTGACTCATCGCCGAGGCGTGAACGAAGGCCAGTTTTCCATTAGCTTAACCAGGGTCAGATAATTTTCATAGTGTCAAGCACAGTCTCCAAACACTCACTGTACCACTCACCTCAAACTAATTCCCTTAGTTACTATTCTACAGCTTATAATCTGCTCATTCTGTAACACAATTAAATTCCCAGAGACAATTACCATGCTTGTATTCACACAGCTGCACACATAGCCACAAACATGTGCACACACACACACACACATAACCAGGATAGTGCAATTCCCATCAGTAATCAGTGCAGCGCAGTGAAGCAGACTCAGCAAACCTGTGAGTGTAGTAATGGAGAGGGAGTGGTCTGTCTTTATTGAACCAATATAGAGTGAGAAAGGGAAGCCATAAAACACACACGGCATCGTTTGTTTCTCCGCTGACATCTAAAAGTAAAACTTTTAGACATTTTATATAAGCGCAGCTCATTTATCATTTCCTTCTGTCACCCCAAAACACCTCCAAGACTGCAACACCCCCCCCCCCCCCCCCCCCCCCCCCCCCCCCCCCTCCCGCCCCCCCCCCCCCCCCCCCCCCCCCCCAAGGCCTTTCTAACTGCCCTGCAGGAAATTTCCATCTGTAAGCAGCGTGTGAGGACAGTCAGGTATGCGACGCCCCCGCGGCCGCCCTGCAGAGTCCCAGCAAATAAACATGCAGACATGAGCTGACACAGGTCGGGTCCTCGTGTATAAAGTCACATTTCATTAAAAAATTGTTTTGCAGATAAAGATCAAAAAGCAGTGAGTAGCAATAAAAAAAGATTTGAATTTACACCCAGTGTGACAGCAAACCAGGAGCAGCACATATGAAGCTTCTGTAAGCACAGCTCAGCTGCTGCTGGGGGCTGGAGGGCCTTTAAAATGTAAATTAAAGCTTTTAGCTCAGCGGTCACAGCCTTTTTTGCCCCACAGAGCGGTTTAATGTCAGACACAGACCGGCCTTTAAGGTGTCGCAGATAAATACGACAAAACAAAATGATACGACCGAGACAAAAATGGTGGTATTCAGTAAATATAATAATAAACGTTTTGTGTAGTTTGTGTAATTGTGCAACTTTATTAGCAGCGTCCTCTTGAAATGCACCAACATTACTGAGAGTAACATTCTCCTCTCTGCCCCTATTCCTTTCAAAATAAGACACAAAACTACAACACGGTAAAAGACCCAGGGAACCGAGTTCACGATGAAAACTCTGAAAACCCACGGCCTGGAGGCGATCCGGGGCCCGGGGGTTGGGAACCTCTCAGCCTCAGAATGAAATGATGAACCTGGTGTTTGTTGAAGTGCAGGTACAGTCAGGGCTTCTACCTGCCAGCTGCTGTAACAGCTGCAAACACAGAATTGTGGATGTTAATAAAGCAAACAGGAAGTGTGCTGTCTGATCCTGGACCAGCAGGGGGTCAACATGTATGTGGTCCAATCATAACCTCGCGCCAGATCAGCAATGACTCTGGATTCAGATTCAAGCAATCCTGGGGTGAAAGGTCAGGAAGGGGGTGCTGTCCAGCACGTGTGTGTGTGTGTGCGTGCAGATCACAGTCTCGGAGCTTCTATTGAAAAGATCTGAAGTTTAAATTTTGAAGTTGTATTACCTTTTTTAAGGTTTGAAGACAACGTTTAGTTAAAACTGCTGACTTTTATTTCATGTCTTTGACTTTAATCCAACCGTCCTCACTTTGTGTGTTTACACGTGGAGCTGGTTCAGAGCTGAGAACGACCCAGAAGCCCCGGGCTGCCCCCCAGCTCCTCCACACTGACACCACGCCGTCCCAACAACTCACCCCTAATGCCCCACCCCCACCCAAAAGATCAGCTGATCTATAATTACTTCAGTATATTTACTGAACTCTTTGAGAGGTCACAGGGGTCGGGTCCTGGGATTTAGAGCATCTTTGGTCCCTGAGCGGTGCACCTCCGGGCTCCTGTCAGCATTGACCTCCATCAGAGACACCAAAGAGTGAAAGCTGGCTGTGCGGGGGTCATGAATGAGCGTCCAGTTTGATCTGAAACATTTCATAAGCCGTCCTCTTGCATGCATCTGCTCTCTCCACCTGAGCATTCACGCCTCACAGCGAGGCTGCAGAAACACAAAAATATGACCTCTGTGGTCGTTCTGATCCAAACGGACTCGAAGACTTTGTTAAATTGCAGATATTTCTCTGGTGTGGAATAAATTCTGCTTTTACTTGATAAAACTGAGTTAGACTTTAATAACTCCAATTTTAAAACATTTGATTTCATCACACAGACTTTTTTACACATTTTAACACACAAAGTCACAGCAGGGATGATGAGCCAGCGTCCTCATCACCTGCTGCCTCATACAGAGATGATGTCAGACTGGCTACACTGACCTCGTGGATCTCCTGCTGTTTTCCTGCCAACACTACAGCGAATGGGGCAAGCGGTCAGAAACAATCAGACAGAGCGAGGCGAGCTCAGAGCGATCGCTTTCTGAGCCTCGCTATAAACTGCAGCTCACACAGAGATGTACTGACAGGTCAGGGACACCCGCACCCTCTTCAGGCTGACCAGGTAGGAAGTCATTACCTCCTCACATCAGGCAGGCCGACTACCAGATGCATGATGGGAGACAGAGCCTCATTATGTTTGTCCTTCCAGCTGCAGGTTCAGGTCTGCAGTACGAAACCCAACAGCAGCGATGAAACCCCGAGGAGCGAAGGCACCGACCCGCAGTGAGGTCGTGCATGATGTTGACGATCAAAGTCAAAGTCAGATTTGGACTAAAATGGCAGTTACAGGTGGAGCGGCCCTGTTCTCACCTGTCAGGTGACTCTGAGCTCAGTGTCTGTATTTGAATGATGGCTGTGAGTCTGCAGCACAAACAGATCCAGACGTGGGACAACGAGTGGACGCCTGCCTGAGCCTGGAGCAGCGCAGGAGGAAACAGACTCTGAGTCTGCTGGTCCTGCTGTCCAGCAGGCCCAGTGCATGCTGGGAGGTCTGCAGCTCCGTGATTTCTCACCTGAAGGCCGTGTGGAGCTGCTAAAGGCGGTTCTGGTTGTGACAGGTCAGTCTAACAGGAAGTTTGGAGCCGTGGACGCTCTTTGATTTAAACTTTATCTGATCTAATCCTGTTCTTCTCAGGGACGACGCTGCCTCCTGTTTCACAGCAATCAGGCCTGCTCTGATTGATCACCTGCTGTCACATGACCCTTCTCCACAATACAAAGTCATCAGTGAGATGATGAGCTGCTAATCTAACAGACAGATGAAATCATTTTTAATCTTAACCATTTTAGAAAGATGATGAGTGAGCTGATCAGAGTTAATCAGCTGCTGGGCGATAATCCTTTCAGTCACATTAAGCTCTAATATATTCCACTGCTGGAGTCTCAAAATCAGGCTCTGCTGGTCACATGCTTCACTGGGCGTAACACCGAGTAATCTCCCCTCACCCCTGGTCTCTCAGATGGCCCCGCCCCTCCCTGAGCCTGGTTCTGCTGGAGGTTTCTTCCTGGTAAAAAGCAGTTTTTCCTTCCCACTGTTGCCAAAGTGCTTGCTCATAGGGGGTCATATGATTGTTGGGGTTCTCCGTATTACTGCAGGATCTTTACCTCACAGTGTAAATCACCTTGAGGTGACTGTTGTGATTTAGTGCTATATAAATAAAGTTGAATTATGAGTTATGTGCTGTTAGCTGCTGTGCAGACGTTTATCTGCACGATGGGAGCGAGAAAAGATCCTCCATGTATTTTATTCATGCAGATAAAAAACAAAGATGAGGAGTTAGTGTGAAAACGTCCACGTTCATGTTTCTTTAACCTGAGCCAGGTTTGAGCTCACAGGCTCGTTTTCCTCTGCAGTCCTGCAGCACGTTGATCTCACAGCATCAAGACATCCAAACGTACAGAGGACTGTGGGCATAAAGACAAGACAGAAAACATGTCAAATAAAAGCCAAGTAACATATCAAAGGTCAAAGGCACACAGACTTTCAGCGACACTGCGTCACTGACCCGGTCCTGTGTTTTAGTTCCCGAGGTTTACGCCCCGCAGGCTTTAACAAGAACATCCGCAGGTTTAATCGTGTTTTAAGAAAACATACTTAGTTCAAATTTACAACGATGAATTTCTCGTTTTTCTAAAGGTTCAGGTTCTGCTTTTAAAATCTTTGTAGTCACCACAAATCAAACATTAATGAATGATGTTGATGAGATAAATTGGTTATAGAGGTTGAACTGGTGGTTATGATTACAATATTAATGATCCCAGACGTGGTGGAGGAAGCACAGGTGGAGGGATTCTCTCCACCTCATGTGCAATTTAGGCCACGCCCACACTAGTCTGGATAGTTTTGAAAACGCAGCTTTTGCCTGGAAACGCTCCGCGTCCAGTTTTGACTCGTTTTCACACAGTTGCGCGTCCATATTAAAACGGCCAGATACGATGACGTCGCAGTACCGCGCATGCGTGAAACGTTAGACGACTCGACCTACGTCATTTCCATCTGTTGTTTATTTACTTTCCGGCGCTTTAAAACGGGCGGCGAAATGACGAGACAAAGCAGCGAATGTTTCTAATGGATGATGATGAGGTGGAGTTGGTGCTCCGAGTCACACATGAGTACATATGAATCTTCAATACAGCCACTAAACACTTTGAGCAAACAAAACAGCTGCGGTACGACGCCGTCTGACCGTCTTGGTTGAAGTGAATATAAAGAAGCTTGGAAGTTCCCACTTCCTGTTTGGCAGTCTGGACCTCCAACATGGCAGCAACATGGAGCAGAGCAGCCTTCAGACGGTCTGGTAGTACTGATTTTCCAGCCTGGGTTAGAAACGGTTTGAATCCACGAGCCTGTACAGCAGATGGTTTGGACGCTGCTCACAGCAGCCTGAGCAGCACATTGACACTGAAACATGCTAGAATGGCAGCGTTGGTCCGCTACAGGACACGGGATACCCGTGACACCCACTCAGGACATTTTCTGCACATTTAGGTTCATGATCATCAAAATCAGGAAATTATGTTCAATGTAAACTAAATATGAATCCCAAACTGTTAAAAATAGACACCTGAAATGTCCACTGCTCGTTCTGACCAGCAGCGTGAGCCACGCTCTGTCATGTGGGACAGAGACGGCAAAAACTGGCTGGTGAAATATGAAAACATGTAACAGTATTTACACAGTGCAATAAAAACCATGCTGGGAGAGCATCGGACCGTTTTTAAAAACATATCTGGAAAAGTTTCAGATGTCAGGCAGGTCGGCTCGTCTAACATTTCACGCATGCGCGGTACTGGACGCGCCAAGGTGTGAAAAACGACTCAAAACGATAGTGTGGACGGGGATCGTTTTTCCACGAAAGCTCCGTTTTCCAAAAGATCCGGACTAGTGTGGACGTAGCCTGAGCTCGGATCATACCAACACTGGGGGGCAGTCGCAAATTTCCAAAGTGTGCTTTGTGCTTCGAATATTGTGTGTACTTTTTGTTTCATACAGTTGTCAGCCAGGCATCTAACTATGAAAAAAAAATACTGCAAAAGACCCCGGTCTAGTACGGCCCCCCTCCCGCTCCGACGATGGTCTGATGTCCATTTTCTTTTCCATCAAGGCAGGACAGTAGTTTGCGAACACCACGATTCTAACCACCGGGAAATGTCAGCGTTCCGACCACCAGCCCGGGACTGCTCATGCATGCTGATAAAAGCGCACCACGAACACATTTCATTGCAGCTTACCTGCAGTTGTTTAAACGGTTAACAGACAGCAACGGATTCAAAGTTTAATTTCAAGTAATGGCGCTTTACACAGACGCAAGCAATACAAGTAAAGTGTAACATCTCATCGCTTCAAAAATTACCATTTGCATGCGCTATTATATATTAGTCACCCTATGTAAATATCTTACCTTCACTTCTGTGGTTCGATCGGTTCGATGGAAAAAGAAAGGACCCAGAATCTGCTTGCTGTCCTGCTCAGTCAAAAAGCGCGGTTTGGCGCATGCGCCGTTTGGAACACAAGACTCGGTTTGGGGTATATTTTACCCTATTTTTTTATGTAATGTTGTTACTCTTAACAAAAGGGTATAATTAACCCATTACTTGATAATTCCTTGGCTGAGTAAATTAATAGAGTAAATTTTTATATGATTTGCATAGATTATATATAACGCTCTCAAAAATGGCTTTTTTCAGTGTTAGAGGGGATAAAGACATGCTGTGGAAGAGAGACAGAGATTAATAACAAGTACGATTCAGTGCACAGAGGTCTATTAACACAGTGAGTGCAGAAGAAAAACCCAGTGCATCATGGGAATCCCCCGGCAGCCTACGTCTATTGCAGCATAACTAAGGGAGGATTCAGGGTCACCTGGTCCAGCCCTAACTATATGATTTGTCAAAAAGGAAAGTTTGAAGCCTAATCTTAAAAGTAGAGATAGTGTCTGTCTCCCGAATCCAAACTGAAGCTGGTTCCATAGAAGAGGGGCCTGAAAACTGAAGGCTCCGCCTCCCATTCTACTTTTAAATACTCTAGGAACAACAAGTAAGCCTGCAGTGTGAGAGCGAAGTGCTCTGATAGGGTGATATGGTACTACAAGGTCATTAAGAAAGCAGTCCTTCATATTTGTTTAATATGTGCATTGAAGGACATATCCTGGTCAAAACTGACTCCAACGTTCCTCCCAGTGTTGCTGGAGGCTCAGGTTCTTGGTTAACCTCCTAAGACCCAAACTCTTTCAC